>JBBJLR010059254.1:0-11414 GCA_037577145.1 Brachypetersius gabonensis
ATAAATGTTGTTCTTTAAAATGTAAAAGAAATGCCCTAAAAATGACAGACCTATTTTTACCAAAATCACTTCTGCAGGCCTAGAAAGTCCTGATGGTGCAGCTCTGCATTATAAACTGATGTCCATCTAACTCCATTCTGAACTGACTATCTGGGTTTCTTTGTGTTTTTCAAGGTGAAAGCTACTTCCTGGAGTACAGTCACAGAACTTTTGATGGGGAGAGGAGAGGTGGAACACACACCCCCTCACACACACAACACACACTTATGCATAGACACACAACATACACACACACACACACACACACACACACAACACACTCACGAAAGAACAAAAACAAGACTTTCCCTTTAATAATTCACCACACAGCAGGCGACTCAGGCAGCAGGAGGGACCTGTTTCTCTTCCAGCCCATTTTATCAGTGATTCCCTTTGCTGCTTCCCCAGGAGAAACAGAAAGAGGGAGAGAGAAAGAGAGAGTGAGAAAAAGGAAAGAAAGAGAGAGTGTGCCTCTGTGTCTCACCCTGGCATTGTACCCAGACCCCTGATGGGCAGATCGATCAAACAACAGCCGAATCCCAGACAACAACCTGAGAACCGGTCTGGACAAAAGTTCGTCAAATAGTAGGTTAGAGTTAAGGGGAAGAGAGAGCGAGAGAGAGAGAGAGAGAGAGAGAGAGAGAGAGAGAGAAAGAAAGAAAGAAAGAAAGAAACTTAGACATAAACAGAGGGAGACAAGGAGATAGAGAAAAAGAAGGAGAGAGAAAGAGAGAGAGAGAAAAAGAGAGAAAGAGAGGGGTGAGAGAGAGATGGAGAAAGATATATATAAAGATAGAGAGAGAGAAAGAGAGAGAGAGAGAGAGAGAGTGTGTGTGTGTGTGTGTGTGTGTGTGTGATAGGGTCATTGTGGTACTGGGTGAAGGTATGTGTGAATGTAGAGTGAAGCCAGAGGACAGATCTCAGCATCCCAGTCTGATGTTTATATTTGGCTCATGGACTTAAATCACAAAGGTTTAATCACAACCAGCTTCCAAACCGCGCCACACCTCAGCGCTACTGATGATTTAGGGCCTGAACTTTACTCTGCAGTCTGCATTTCAGCAGTCGCTTGCGAAGCACGCGTAGTTCTGATAAACACAAAGAGGTCAGCAGGTGTACTTTATGGATGTTATTCACCTATAGATATTTTATTTTCATTTTTCATCTTATTTGTTTTTATATTTAATTGCGATAAATAGTATTCTTACATGCAAAATTCAATAATTAATTCAAAAGTGAACTTTACTGTCATCTCAACCATATACCAGTAATCTCAGCCAGAATTGTGCCATGCTCTTTTCCTTTATCATTTACATCATAATTTTCAGATCAAACCTAAAGCTGTCGCTTATATGTTACATAGCAAGTCTCTGCAAATGTAGCTAATGTATGCTAACATCCAAGGTACGCTAATGGCGTAGCTGGTCTGTAAACTTGGAGGAATCTTAAAAATCTTTTAAAGAAACAGCAGCACAGTAAACAAAAAGTAAAAAGAACAACAGTAGTTTTTAATAAACAAATTCTTTACTCTCGTGCAATCTAATCTTCACCGTGAGCGAATGGGATTCAAATACAAAAAATAATTACTTTCCATCTTAATCTACAAATTGATTTGAACTCAAGGAAAAACTTAAATTAAGATGTTTTTTTTTATTTTGAAGTTCAGGGTGAATATATATTTTAATTGTTTTTAATTGTAAACATATTTAGGTGAATTTTAACTTAACTTTAACTCAATTTAATTGAATAATTTATGGCATGTTTTATACTACACACCTGTTAAGCTTATAACTTTGTAATATTTCTAGTAAGGTTGTATACTGTGAATTATAACAGTACTCACTGAATTCAACAGTACTTTTAGTAATTAAAGTTTCAAGGTTTAGGGATGTTTACTTATTTTATATACATTTGACAAAATGTACTAAAATAATGAAACATTTCAAAAATATTTGTTACAAAATAGCACATTTCTGAAAATATATTATATACTACTTTACAGATTACTGAAATCGAGATTTGTTTTTAGATCTGAACTTTTAATCATAAATTACCTTTTAGTTTCTCTGATTTTTCTACCTTTTAAATATAAATTAAGCATAAAGTATTAAGTACAGTGTATCATTTACAGGCATGGATCTTCTGTCTATAACTTAAACTCACCAAATAAAACAATATACCTGTTAATGGGGACTTTTTTAAGCTGTATACCAAATAAGAAAGCAGTAAAACGTATGTGGATGTGTTTTTTTGCTAAAACATTTATTGAAGTGAACTGTGTTAACTCATTGCACCCATGAGTTGTTCCCGTTCTATATTCGGATTGTGTGCAGATGGGGGACGGGGTGATGACGTGGGAAGTGTTCTAGGTGGACTTAGCAGTTGAGCTCCCACTATATCTGAGGAACAGCATCCACAAATGGATGAAGGCCAGGGAGACTCAAAGCCACCTCCTTTCAAGTGCCTTATTACTGACCTGGTATCACTTCTGGCACAAGTATTAGCACCCCTCGAATTCAGTTCAGCTCTAATTCTCACCCATAGCAACCAGCCGCTCAGCGCAAGCCTGGATAGTGTTTAATTTGCCAAGGCCGTTTGAAAGGGTTGGGAAGCCTCTTGACCACTGGAAAGTAAAAGGCAGATTACTTTAACCAAAATTGTGCTAACTTTACTAATCATGGTAGAAAGCTAGCAGCTAGTAATTAGCATTACAGCTGCAGTATATTTTATGGTTGCTGGCTTTTGTTTTTTTTTTTATCACCCATTGGAATCACATTGCTACAAACAAGCTATTCTTTAGGGCAGTTTTCAACATGTTAATTTAATTATACTACTGTTAGATCTTGGCATGGATATTTAAGAAGCCAGCTTAATTAACATCTAGCTGATTAATGCAGTCTAGCTACCTTTAAGGTGGTTGGATGTTTGTTCATAGGCCACTTTCAACTCGATTTAACTTACCTTTCCATTTTTTTCAAAGTCAAATACAACCAGACACATTTTTCATGCCTGCTGTCTACAAAACATGCTAGCAGACGTCAGCAACACTGTGTCAGGTTCAAAGCTTTGGAGTAGTCTCTCAGTTCCCAAATGCCTGGAATCACAGGTTCTTTTTGGGGATTCTCCTCAACCCTTTTTGATGGTTACCCTTCCCTGAACCACTAGCTACATTAGCCTTTTCACTCAAACCACCCTTTCTGTGCCAAACAAAAGCAACTCTAGGCTCCCAGCTCTCCGTCGAGGAACAGCAGACTGAGTAACCGTATACCCAAATGGACGAAGGCCAGTGAGGACATGGCTGACCACCCTCTGTCTTACTGACCTGATATCATTTCTGACATGAGTATTAACACTCGCCCTAGCTTAGAGCAGCGCTAATTCTCATCCATAGCAACCAAGCTCTCTACACAGCACTGGATAGTGTTTCATCTGCCAAGGCCATTCAAAAGAGGCTGCGCCGGGTAGCTGGTTATTCTAAAAAAGCGCTAACGTGGTGTATTCTGGCCCTGCAAAGTCTCTTGGAGCTTGACCTTGTCATAGAGGAAAGGTGAAAGCATAACTAATGCAGGGTAGATTACACTGGCCATTATGGCCACGGAAATGGGCTTCAAGGCAGCCCTCGAAGGACCCCTCCAACTCAGGGCCGATTAGCGCCTAGGTATTTAGGTCGGGTTTGTAACCCGAAGCTCGAACGCTCTTTAAAATGACAAGGGAATTAGTGTCATTCCTGATGCCACTCATACCCCAAAGGACACACTGTCAGGTGCTAGCTAACAACCCGCATTAGCATAGATAGCATTCCGCTGTGAAGGTTAGGCGTAAAACGTTCCAGGCTCAGTCAGTAGTTCTGATTAAAAATATACACATGCACTAGATCTTCATCACGGTCTGTCACAAACACACTGTCAGTGCTGGTTTGTGATCTCTGAAGATGTCTTCAAGATAAATAGCAAACTGAAATGTTAGTTTTCGAAGAACAGACACAAAACTTCAATGCCATGTCTTTTTTGTCCAGGTCTAATGGACATCTGGTACTATCTAATTGTAATATCTCATTTTGCCCAGGCTGAGATTGTTATTATTATTTGATATTAGTAAATGATAAAAAATGAATGTTTTTTCAAGAAACCGAAATAGAATGATCATTTCACTTGATAAAATCCTACATAATAAGTACAGAATACTTTTATATGTACTGAAATACTAATATTAGTATATTAGCGTACATTAGTTTATATTCGTATATTGAATAAATATTAAGGAATAACTGTCTACAAACTAGTTAATCAATATTACAACAATCAATCTTGAGAAATATTAGACATATAGAATACATTTAAGATATACTGTCTATATAACAACTGTCGTTAGGTTGGACAAGCTTTCCGAACACTCTGAAAATACCATTCAGTGTGATGAACTGTAGAGCACGACTCAAAACATGGACATTTAGAGTGGCATAAATATATGATTGTAATATTGAATCATACGCTTTATTATTTCTTTATTATATTTAATTAGCACCTTTTTTAAATATTGTACTGCTGGGACTGATTGTTGTGTCCAACTCAGTGGCGTACTATAGCATTAACTTAAAGTTGCATTAAAGATCAGGCTGTTTATGTTTAATAGGAATATTGCCAGCTCTCTGTAAAACATGACCAACTTAGCAATCATCACTATGAAAGAATGATTTGACCGATGTAACGCTTTTTGCAGACATGTGATTGGCCACTGTTCAAGGTGCCAGTGATGTTTTCAGAAAAGTGCACTGCGGCATAATTTATTGCAATAATGATAAAACACAGCCCTCCCACCCCTCTACTTGTAACCACACCAAAAAGTCTTTGTTTCTATTGTAGGTTTAATGAGGTTTGCAGGTGAGCTGAATGTAGGCGTGTTAAAATATGATTCATTGTCTGCATGGGAGTTCCAAGGTCCCACCAATCTCGGAGTAATGACTTTGTGGCTTTTCCCCATTTGGCTTGTTGAAGCTCTGAAAGCTTCTGTCTTGTGTGGGCAGGTTTCTTTAACCTACAGCTGAGCAAAGGACACATTGGGCCTAAAACAGACCTATCTATCAGAAAATAAGAACTAAGAGGAGTCTAGAGCAAAGCTAGAGGAAAGGCACCTCGTTGCTGGAGCTGGTGGAGCTTTTCCTCACTTCAAAGCCTCCTAATGGCTCATAATTTACAGCCTCTTAAGCTAAAGAGCTGAAGGGGTTTTTGCTTCTCTTGTAAATGGTCATTATTCATGACCCTGGCATCTCCCCCCAACCCACTCCCAGTGACCACGGGGCTGACACATCCCAGCGCCACTGGAAGGTGTGTGTGTGTGTGTGTGTGTGTGTGTGTGTGTGTGTGTGTGTGTGTGTGTGTTAATCGCTGATGTGGACTCCCAAAACGGTGGGAACACAAACACACTGAGGCATGATGTCACTCCATTCATATCCTTACACAAACACAACACAGATTTAAAAAACCTCACACTGAGCTCCATCCCAAGACCAGAGTTAGGCTGAGGGCAAAGAAGAATGAGTGTTCAATGTTCCCTCTGGATCGGAAACAATTTGAGCCAGAATTGGGGTTGCCGGATGAGATCTAAAAGAAAATGAGTGAATTTGCCTCACTGGATGCATACATCCCTTTCACACCAGGGGCCTCGGTACCATTTTCCAGAGAGGACTTTACACCTGCTGCACTCGCCAACATTATTCATACAGTACTTTGTCTTGAGCCACTTTTTATTTCTTTATATTTTGCTTTGAATCACTTTGTTGGTGCAAAAATACAATTTGATGCCTTTCAAACTGTCTTATCATTGGCATTTTGAGATTAAATTAAAGAAACAGGAATGAATGGTTGGCACCGCAAACTGCCAAAAGATACACAGTGCCTAGATAAATGTGGTGTTTCAACCACTCAGCATTCAGCACCACCAGTATACTGATCACTGTCAGATCATCTGGAATCATCTGGACCTGTTCCTTCACTGGTTCAGGTCTTCAGTTAGATGCTCTTTGTTCTGCTTGAATGATTCATACGTAGGTCGCTGTGCGGCTTAACAAACAAAAACATTCTTCTGAAACTGATCAGGTTCAGGGACTGGACTAAAAATGAGTCTTTGAAAGTCCTTCAGGAACCCTGGAGAGGACTGAAGGCTTGTCTGGTTTGTCTGGTTGCCTTGATTCCCTCCCTGCTTTATCGTTTCCATCCAGTGCGCTGACAGATTTACGGAGAGCGTCCCGTATCTTTAGATACTTTAGGCAGGGGCGCCAGCCCACCGCAGGACACGACACACCTTACCTAAAAGTTTGTTGTTAGTTTTCTGCTTCCACAAACAAAAAGCTAAAGACGGTGGAACCAAAAGTGAATAATTTTTAAACCACTTCCTTAAAATGATTGGTCAAAGCATGGAAGCGACCAGCAATGGTTCCTCAAAGAGCCATTCATTAACAGTTTATGTAGAAATCCCTTTTGTATCTAAAACCAACTCCCTAAAATTAATGGTCAAAACTGATGGTCTTATTTGCCACCTTATTTTTTAGAATGCATATAATGTAATGATTATATATTAGAGAATTACACCCACGTCATGTACAAACCTGTAGTTTTAAGGGTGTAAATGTGGTCCCCTTCCCTTTCTTTTGACATTCCTTCACCTGCACACCGGCAGCCACACCCATGTGTGTTCAATCATCAAGTGCATCCTGGCGTTCAAGGCTCTGAAAGAAACCCGACACAATCACACTCATTATCCACCATGCTTGGGCAGACTGACCACCTTGCCGCTGACCCTTCACCAGCGCTTTTGTACCGGTCCCTCCCCTCCACACAGCTTCATCTACACAGGTATCGGATCAGCGCAGATCTGAGCAGGCAGGTGGACGAGCCGGACAGGGGCGACGAGTGACGTCTCTTTTCATCTGCATCCAGAGTTGCCTCTGACTCTGGCTCTTTCATGTGATCCAGGTCCAGACGTCCTTGGAGAAAGAAAGTCCATTGAAAGAGTTTACTGATGACATGCAGCACCTGCCAAACGGTAAAACTCAAAAGGCTCCCTTCAGACTGGCAGGCATTCGTTCTAGAGATTCATTACACTAAACTCATTCAAAGATTGGTTTGGGCTACAACCAGTACAGCTACAGAGTGACTGAACCACACATATATCTACTGGGACTCTGAGTTACCAATATAACCACTGGGCCACTAAACCACCAGTATATCTTCTGGGACTCTGAGTCACCAGAACAGATATTGAGCCATTAAACCATGAAAACAGCTACTGGGCCTCTGAAGCATAAATATAATTATATGATACTGAGGAGAGCAGAACGGTAGGGCTCGCGCTCCCATGAGACAATCTGCATGCTAGCGTTTGGGGGTGTTTTGGGGGAAATATTAGTGTTACGGGTATTTGGGAAACCGGAAGTAAATACCTGATGTGTGTGAATTGTGTGTACTGATGGTTCATGTGCATAGTTAAATTAGCATTGTTGTCATTCACCCTCATTAAGATTGAATGGGTGGTGGTGAATTAAGGGGAGTGGTGGATTAATACTAGCCTGTGACTGTGATTGGCCTGTATGCTCTGACCCAAACAGTATTTTCAAAACTTCTTTTGAGTTGAAATAAAAGGCTAATCACTATCAGGTGTCCGTCTCTCTCACGCTCATCACAATATGTTTATATTGCAAGACCAATTTGCACATTACTATGATGATTATGCATTTTTAGAAATATAAAAGTTGAATATGTGAAGGTCCTGGTGAATAGAATGCCTCAGAAGCCCCTAGCCTTCATGATTTAAGGGCGGCTCTTTAACACGTGTAAACACGGTGCTAACAGCACGTTACTGAGCATGCTAGCGGCTGTTGTGAAAGACAGACACACATACACACCCTCCCAGCTTTCCCACGCCCCTGGCCAAACACCAGCGTACTACACACACATGCGCACACATACACACACACACACTGATCTATGCAATCTCCTTTTAAACCCGCAGGACAGCTGTGGACGGCATCACTGCGATGAAACAGCGACAACTGTTAGCACAGCAACACTAGCAAAAATGGGGAATGAATTCACACACGCTCCCACATGCACAGACCTGTCAGATTGATTTAGTACTGTCAGAAGATTTTCAGGTTTTTAATACCAATTTCTTTACAATAAGATCAAGGTCACACACTGAAACTCTATTATAAAGCTTACAGAGCAGAATTTGTGTCTTATTTTACAATATTGTTTGTTCAGAGAACAAAGTTTTATAGCAGAAGGGGACCTGTCACCTGCCAAAGCAAATGAACCTAAAGGACCATGTTGTACCTTTGAAAGTGCGTTTGTGTTGTCAGGACAACCCTTGGACAATCCACCAAGTCCTCGATTTGTCAACATCCTCCTTAATTAGTCACAGCTGAGCCCACGTCACGGGCTGCTGACCAGGGGACGAGACGTTTCTCCTAAACGCCTTACTGCGACTTTAAAAAGGGCTTCTTAAGTGTAAGTCCTAAATTGGGTCTGAGTTTGTGCCTCAGGCGGTGATTTAGCTTAATTCCCCTCTCTAACTCTTCCTCTCTCTCTCTCTCTCTTTTCCTCTCTTGCCCTCTATCTTCCCTCTCTCTCTCTCTCTTTTTTCTTTCTTTTTCTCTCTCCCCCTTCGATCTCCCTCTCTTCCTTTCTATATTTTTCTCTTTCTGTCACTTCCTGTCTCTTTTTCTTTCTGTCTTTTTTCTCTTTTCCATTCCTCTCTTTCTTCTTCTCTCTCCATCACTTTGTGTTGCTTCCCCTCTCTTTTCCTCCCTCTCTCACTTTCTCTCTCTTTCCCTCTCTGGCTGTCACCCACTCTGACTCTCTCTCTCTCTCTCTCTCTCTCGCTCTGTCTCTCTCTCTCTCTCTCTCTCTCTCTCTCAGACCAAACATAAGAACAGGACATTATTAGCGGAGCGTCAGACTGGCTGTGTCCGTGGCGTTGAACCACCTGGGAGGACGTGACCTCTGACTCCAGGCTTGTGCTTTTAATTAATGAGAGTCTTAGCAGCGGCGGACAGTAGGTTCTTCCAGTCACTCATTACCAGTCCTTACAGAAAACTCTGATTTATACTTCTGCTCCTGAATATCGTCACACAAAACCTTGAATCTCCAGTGATGCTCCCTGTGCCTTATGTTATGAGAATCTGAACTATACCACTTTTCTTTGAGGACTATTTTGCCCCATGACCCCCTGCATGTTCCCCTCCACCATGAATGGGTTCAGTTTTAGGACTTAAATCTTCTCAGAACTCCTTTTTATACCTTTTTGCATTTAGAGGCAGACGCCTGGTTCCATTCACCTCCACTGTGAACAGTTCTGACTATAGGAGATTCACGCTGAACCCACTCCAAATGACTCTCTTTATTTCTTAACTCTTTAATTATGCACAAATTTTTAAAATCACAACATATAGATAGTAAATAATATTTCTGCATACGATGTGTTTTTGGTTTGATTGATATGAAAGGCCAGTACAGATTTTTAAGGAATTAAAACTCCTGCTCATGACATCACCTGATCTAATTTCAGTAATATAAAAAGAATGTAAAAAACTAACAAAACATCACTTTTAAAAGTTCAGTAATACTACTACTACTACCAATAATAATAATAATAATAATAATAATAATAATAATAATAATAATAATAATGAGAAGAAGAAGATATTGATATTCTATTAATAGTGATAGTTATTGATAGTTATAACAGCAAACAGACCAAAAAAATTATAGCGAGAATAATTTAAATAATAATCATAATAATCAGTTATATCTACATTAGTAAAAATCTTCAGAGGCTTCAGTATTATATATATGATAATGATTCCAAAGATTTTTGCAATGTAGTTTTGAGGAACAGTTCTCCAGGCCTCTTGAAGGGCTTGCAAAACTTTCATTTCCAGTCCAGTCCCTGAACCGGACCAGTTTCAGAGAAATGTTTGTGACCTACGTATGAATTATTCAAGCAGAACAAAGAGCATCTAACTGAAGTCCTGAACCAGTGAAGAACCAGGAGCAGATGATTCCAGATGATCAGGCGGTGATCAGTATACTGGTGGTGCTGAATGCTGAGTGGTAGGAACTCCTTTATCTAGGTTCCTTGTATTTTAAGGCACTTCAGTCTATTGCAGTTGTTCCCATTTCTTTTATTTAATCTGCTCAATATGCCAAAGATATGACAGTTTGACACCAACAATGTGATTCAAAGCAAAATATAAAGAAAGGGGGGGGGCTCATAACTTTGCACAGTACTGCACATTATCCCACTTGCACGTTTACAGCCCGGGGTGCTGGGAGGGTTTGCCTGGGGAACTCATGAGGTCACGTTTGTTAAAGCAATCGGATTCAATCAGTGCTTCTAAACCCAGCTTTAGTATACAGACCACTCCAGCGATCACAGGCTGAAGGCAAAGGTCAAGCTCAATAGCTCAGCTGTCCCAGCTATGGCTGGTATGCAGTGTCTTTCTCTCTCTTTTTCTCTTTCTCTCTCTGTCTCTCTCACACACAGACCTTTAGCCTCTCTCACACCAACACCCTGTAATTATTAAGCCTCAAAGCAGTTCAAAGTGCCGGGTCATTTACACATCCTCATGAGGGCGTCCACTCAGCAGACAGACAGCTGTTTAGATGGCACTGATGATGGTCCATGCATGAAAAGGGGGTCAAACTTTTCACACAGCCTTCATTTGAGAGCCAGGGCTGGTTTTTCACCTAAGTGTTTACTTTTGAACTGAACGTTTGGGCCTTAAACTAGTACCTTAGGGTAAACATCTTAAAACAGACGTCAAACAGTCTTACTGTCATTTTACTGTCAGCTTTCAACCCAGCTGCTTTCTATATGCTCGGACAGAATCTGTGATTGTAACCCTCTTGTGACCTCTGAAAGAAAAAATCTTTAGATAAATCAATGAGCAGCAAACTAACAAAAGCACCAGCACAATGGAGAACTCTAGAGCCTCCAATGTAATTTTTTGAATTTATTGAACATAATAAATACATTCTGGGTCAAAATTTTCAGGTCAAATTTAAACAAAATACGGAAAATACATTCTTGGGGTGGGGGTTCTCTCTATGGCAGGGGAGGTGAAACATTGGTTCGTATACGTTTCTCCAAGCTACTTGTGCACTCCGGCATCATCAAAACTCACAAAACTTTTAAGAGGTGGGGTCATGAAGTCAAAGGTTACAGGAAAGCTAAAATACATCACAGAGAAAGGTAACATTCAAAATACTATCTCCTCTTTGTCCAGCCTGTTTCTCCTAGACATACACTGCTCACAAAAATTAAAGGAACACTTTAAAGAAACACATTAGATACATCAGATCTCAATATGAAGTTGG
>JBBJLR010059293.1:0-11411 GCA_037577145.1 Brachypetersius gabonensis
GGGTAGGGTGGTCCTCCCTCTCCCCCATCACTCAGTATAACTGTCCTCTCTCTCTCTCTCTGGGTGGGTAGGGTGGTAGGGTGGGGGTCCCTCTCCACCTAACTGTACTTCCATGTGATTCACATTCTGTTCACTCACACTGTCTGATGGGTCTGATCACACACTCTATTCTTCACACACACTGTATGATAAAGGGTCTGATCACACACTCCTCACATACATAAGTTGTGTCTGAAATCACACACTTACATGAGTTCACTGGAATGTAGTGCCTAGTGAGCACTTCCTTCTGTAGTGCACACTGCTGTGGGTAAGTATTGTCCCAAATGGAACACTGACGTTTTGCACTTAGCGGAAGTGACAGACTAACATTTGATCGCAATTCTCCAGCCCGCCATAATATCTGCTTTGTTTACTCAGAGAATTTTTCATACTTTTATTTGCTTTTGTTTACCCCCTACTACACCCCACGTGGAAACTACGTCGCATCCAACGTTGACGCAGGATCCTACTCCTTATTCGACTCCGAAAACTTTTTGAGTTGTTTAGTGTGAGTTTCACTGGGTTTTTGGTAGTTATGAGTGCACCATCTGGGTACTTTTAAATCACTGAGTTTTAGCTTGGTTGTCAGTCTGAACACACTATGCATTAAAACAGTGTTCGAAGTGTGCAAATGCACACCCACTGATAAAATGGCTGATCACACACTCTACTCTTCACACACACTGTCTGATAAAGAGTCTGATCACACACTCTACTGTTCACACACCCTGATAAGAGTCTAATCACACACTCTACTCTACACACACACTGTCTGATAAAGAGTCTAATCACACTCTACTCTTCACACACACTGTCTGATAAAGTCTCTGATCACACACTCTACTCTTCACACACACACTGTCAGATAAAGGGTCTGATCAGACTCTACTCCACACACACACTGTCTGATAAAGAGTCTGATCAGACTCTACTCCACACACACACTGTCTGATAAAGAGTCTGATCACACACTCTACTGTTCACACACCCTGATAAGAGTCTAATCACACACTCTACTCTACACACACACTGTCTGATAAAGAGTCTAATCACACTCTACTCTTCACACACACTGTCTGATAAAGTCTCTGATCACACACTCTACTCTTCACACACACACTGTCAGATAAAGGGTCTGATCACACTCTACTCTCCACACACACACTGTCTGATAAAGAGTCTGATCACACGCTTTACTCTTTTAGATAATCTCCAAAACAGAAAATAGTAACATAACATCTTAAGTGAATGTAAAAAGTCCTGAACCAGTGAAGAACCAGGAGCAGATGATTCCAGATGATCAGGCGGTGATCAGTATACTGGTGGTGCTGAATGCTGAGTGGTTGGAGCTCCTTTATCTAGACTCCTTTGCAGATTGTCACAGTAAAACATTTGTTTCCATTTCTTTCATTTAATCTCCTCAGTATGACAATAAGACAGTCTGACAGAAAATAGTATTTTTACACCAAGGAGATTCAGAGTATAAATATAAAAAAATGAGGAGAGGTCTTTAAGATGTGTGTGTGTGTGTGTGTGTGTGCGTGCGTCTGTGTGTTATGTGTGTGTTTTCCTTCAGCTCCTCGTGCACTTACTGCACATGGCGCTCTCTGGTGGAGCTGCTGGCACAGTGCAGGTCAGAGGAGACACTGTGGATCTACAGAGAGGATCACATCCACAGTCCTATTATTATTATTGTTGTTATTTTTATTATCATTCATAATAATAATAATAATAATAATAATAATAATAATAATAATAATAATAAACACAGGGGGACCCGCGCGTGCGTGTCGTGAGTGCGTGGTGCTCGTGCGTAAGTATGACAGAGCGCGAGGGCGTGATTGGCCGGTCGGGAGCGCGCACGCGCCGAGTTGCGGTGTGTGTGTGTGTGTGTGTGTGTGTGTGTGTGTGTGTGCGCGTGTCGCTTCCGGAGGGGCGGGGCACTGAACCTCCGCAGCGCGCGCCGCCTGGCTGGGATCGAGGACACGGGAGGCCGATCGGGAGTCGGTCGGTTCTTCGATCAGTGATCGATAAAGACAATGGCGCGCAGAGAAGGAGGAGGCGACGCAGGAACGCGCATGCGCGGTGGAGCAGCCCCTGCACGCTCGTGTGTGTGATTCCAAGCGGTGCGTGACGCGGCTCTGTGCGTGAAGAGGAGGACAAAACAGGCACGCGGCAATGACGTGATGGATCACTCCTAATCGATCACTCCTGATCAGAAGCTCATAAGAACATCCTCAGAACATCACGGGCTGCTTCTGATGCAGGTGTGCAGCATCTTCAACCAGCTGAACCATCTCACATCTTCTCGTCATCATCATACCGTCTTCTCATCATCTCACCTTCATCATACCATCTCAGCATCTTACTATCACCATGCCATCTCACAACGTCTCACCATCATCATACCATCTCACTGTCTCACCATCATTTCACCGTCATCATACTATCTCAAATAATCTCACCTTCTCATAATTTCACCACCATCTCATCATCTCACCATCATCGTACCATCATCTCACCATCTCACTTTCATCATACCATCATCTCATCAGCTATGCACCATCATCTCACCTTCTCACTATCATCATACCATCATTTCATCAATATCTCACCATCATTTCACCATCTCACCACAATCTTACAATCATCACACCATCATCATTCCATCATCTCACCATCATCTCACCATAATCTTACCATCACACCACCATCAGTTTACCATCATTTCAGCATCTCACTATCATCACATTATCATCATACCATCATCATAACATCTTACCATCTCACTATCATCATAAAATCTTACCATCTCACTATCATTCCCTGATTACATCATTATCTCATCATCTCACCATTATCTCACCATCATCTCGCCATTATCTCACCATCATTTCAGCATCTCATGATCATCATCTCATTATCATCATACCATCATCATACCATCTTACATCTCACTATCATCATACCATCTTACCATCTCACTATCATCATACCATCTTACCATCTCACTATCATTCCATGATTACATCATTATCTCACCATCATCTTGCAATCATCTCACCATCATTTCACCATCATCCCACCATCAATTCACATCTTACATAATATCACCATCTCACCACCATACAATCATCCTACCATTTTATAATTATATGACTGTATATGTATACACACATCTATATACATTTCTAATGCGTATATATATATATATATTGCTGTGTGTGTACATATATGTATTTGTGTGTGAATTTTAGCATACCAAGTGTTTCAAACTTTTGAAGGAAAGGTTATTATTTAGACAGAGGGATGGAAGAATGAATAGATAAGGAGATAGATAGATAAAGAGAAGAGGTAGATAGATACACATAGATACATACAATGATACATAGATAGATGATAAATTAATAGATGGATGGATATATTGATGGATAGATGATTGATCAAGGAGTGAGTAGATGGTTAGAAAGATAGAGGGATGGATAAATTATAGATGGATTGATGTATAGATACATAGATGGGTGATGGATGTATAGATGGTTGTTTGGTCTGATGTATGTTCCCTTTTGATATTGGTTCCTCTAATATTCCCCAGGGTGTGAGGAACATCAGCTCCACTGAGATGCTACAGCAGAACAACAACAATAACTACCTGTGCCTGGACATGGCGCACAGGGAGCTGCTGCAGGGCTGCGGGCGAAGCAGTGCCCCCCTTGGGTTTGGAGCCCTGGGGTTCGGAGCGATCCCCCTGATCAAAGGCCTGAGGGCGTGGGCTGTGAGCGGGGGCTTCAGTAACAGGGGCAGGAGGAAACCTGGAGAAGAAAACCAGGACCACCAACCACTGCACAGCCAGAGAGCATGGTCAGATACTTACATTATCACCTAATATCTGTCATTTATGATGTTTCACTCATCAGTAATTATCATTTTCACCTATTTTTTTTTTTCTAAAGATAGTCTTAGGATAAAAATATTTTATTATTTTAGAATATTCCTGCCTTTTTTTGTGGCTTTACTTTAAATGCATTTAAAAAACATAATTATTGTTCTAACAATAGTTATTATTATACTTGTTTATTATTTAAGATTTTTAAAAATGCTTAGGTTCTTAAATGTTATTTTCTTATACCCAGAGACAATATAATTTTTTTAAAGCACATCAACCTGTGTTTTAATGTTCGAATGGTGCCCTTGTGAATAAGCTTCATTCTGTTTTATTATTTCTGCAGGAAAACAAAAGAGAACCTGGCCTCCCCTCGTACTCCTGGTGCCCTGGTGACTGTGGCCACCCTGAAGGGTTCGGAGGGGGTCCGGCAGACCCAGACCCGGTGCCTCTTCCTCAAAGCGGAGGGATGCAGTTACCTCTGTACTCTGGGGAACAGCAGGGTGGCTGGACCAAGAGTTGCTGGACAACGGACTCCACTGAATCCGGCGGAGGGGACGGGGGGCGAGGCATACGCCTCTGGCCGGGGCAGAAGAGTGTGTCGAGGTGACACTTCAGCTTGTGAGGTCAAACCACAGGTGATCCGAAAGTGGAGAAAGTCGGGCAAAGCAGTCCGATCCACCAGAAGAGGCTCAGTGTCCAAGAACAAGGTTGAAGTTGTGTCCTCAAAGCTGGAACGAGGACAAGGGGCTAAAAGCGACTCCTTCACAACACGGGTTGATGAAACACCAGAGTGTGCCATAACACCATGTCTGAGGGCGAAACACAAGCATGGTACTGTAAACAGGAACACTGAGAAGGTTTTTGAGGATGAGACTGCCTTCCACAGGTATGAATCCGACACCCTTGCCAAAGTTAGCTCTTCTGAGATTCATGTAGGTGAGAAGGTGCCCAGACCTGGCGGCACAGATGAGTCCACAGCTGGCATGAAGCATAAGAATAACCTTGTAGCAGATGTAAACCCTGCAAAATCCAATGGCAAACATTTCGCTAGTGATGTGCCAAAATCCAAAGAGTCCAGTCTAGAGTCCGAGCTTATGCAAGTTAACAGTAACAGGAACCAGTCAGCAGAGGTAAAGCAGAACATTGGGTTCAGCGATGAAGAGACTGGATTTACTGATGTAGTCAGTGCATCCAGAAACTCCTCGGATGATACTCTGCAACAGGGGTCTAAGGCTAGAATAGTCAAAGACTTGCCTAAAAGTGGCAGTGAAAGTGAAGTTCTTTCTGAAAAAATGAAGAAAGACATGAACAAGACAGGTGTCAAGACTCCTAAAGAGGATGCTAGTCATCATGATGACCTTGCAGCAGAGGTGAGTCGACCCCAAGCTATAGTGGACAAAGGTTTTTGTAAACATG
Organism: Brachypetersius gabonensis; assembly: GCA_037577145.1. NCBI lineage: Eukaryota > Metazoa > Chordata > Actinopteri > Characiformes > Alestidae > Brachypetersius > Brachypetersius gabonensis. Next base: position 5,345 of record JBBJLR010059293.1, read on the forward strand.
GTATTAAACAAGCTGAGATGTTTATCCATTCTGAGGAGAAGGAGAAAGAGGAAAAGGACAAGGCCTTGAACATGTCCGGGACCAGGAGTACTTATGAGCAGGGTGGCCCTGAGGCCAGGATAGACAATGATTCACTTCAGTATAAGCCTGAAATGGTCATCCCTTGTGAGGAAATGGAGATATGCAAAGGCCTGGGCATGCCCAGCACAAAGGGTCCAATGGAAAACCCTGGTCAGGGTTTTAATATTACTGAAGTGGAGAGTGGGTCCGGGGAAAAGATGGGCAAAGACTCTGTTAACAGTGAGAATGGCCCATCTGACTTGTCCATCCATTCTCTTCAAATTGAGAAAAATGAAGATGAAGCCTCGGGCAAGGCCAGCATTAAGAGTCCAGTGGAGGATCCTGGTCAGGACCATGGACCAGAAGAAGTACAAAGTGGATCCAGGATAGACAAAGACACAATCACAAGACTTGGGAAGGACATACATTCTGAGGAAATGGAGAAGGAAGCCCTGGGCATGGAGAACACCAAGAGTCAGGATCATGGTCAGGGTCATGATCCTGCAAGAGTGGAAACTGACACTAGCCAGTGTTACCATTCTCTTCTAAAAGAGGTTGACGAAGACTTGAACGTGGCTTTCACCAGGAGTCAAAGAGGTCATGACCTTGCAGGAGTGGAGAATGGGTCCAAGGTCAGAAGAGACAAGGACACACTTGGGGTCATCCATTCTAAGGAAATGAACAGAGATGAAGTGTTGGACAGTGCCAACACAAGAGGACCTGAGGAGAATCCTGGTGATGGTCATGTAGAAAGACTGAAGGAAAGCTGTCTTCCACAGCGCATGGAGGAAGTAAACAGTGTTCGTGAGGAAGAGTGGCGTGCTAAATCTCAGTCACAAGGTTCTTCCAAAGCCCCTAGTGTTGTTGCCACTGCCCTAACCCTGCCTAATCCAGCCTCCACGAGCACCTCCATCTCCACCACAGCCATAGCAACAACGCCTGTAGCTCTTGGCAGGCAGGAGGTGGTGGGGGCTGGGACTGGGGGCTTAAGGCCTCAGCCTCACTCGCAGCTTCTGTCAGAACAGGAGGAAGGTCAGGACTGGAGCAAAGTGGCCACGAACGACAGGCCTGTGGAAGTGGGCGAGGAAGAGGAGGATGAGTTTGGAGTCTTCATGCAGGCCGGAGAGGAGCAGATATGGACAGAAGAATTCAGCAAGCTCCAACAAGTGCCTTCTGGGACCCATAATGGCTTTGGTGAGTAAAGTGGGGCTCAGTAGGTGTCCACATTGAAGGCAAACAATATCACACATGGAAATACAGGAGCCAGAATTGGTGGGAATAAAGTCGTTATTGTGATTTCAGTATTCAAACCACTGTTGGGCAAGGAAAGTAGAAGAAAATTTTTTTAATTAGAAAATAGCAGTGTGGTTCAAGAATTACTGACCCCAGTTTGGCCAGCTGTGTTCCTGGTCACTCTTTTGGGATGAGGCGGTCTCTTAGCTTTAAGTTGGGAGATCAGGAGGTGGACAGAGAGCTGGCCAGTCTCAGTGACTCCCACCACAAAGTCATAGTTTCTGTTGTCTGGGGTTTGCATCGTCCTGCTGAGCCTGATATTAATCAGCCTGTCTGAACTGACCTGGATTCACACAGTCTGACGAACTCGTGTGATGGTATTATTTATTTAAATAGGCACTGGGAGTGCCGTGCTCCCTCTCTCCCGCCTCATCTTTCTCTCTCTCTCTCCCCCTCCCTCATCTCTCTCACTCTCTCTCTCTCATCCTCATCTCTATCTCTTCTTTTCCCGTTCTTCCCTGCTTCCTCTTTCCTCTACTTTCTGTTTCTGAATCCAAACCTCCCTTTCTCTCACTCTTCCTCTCTCTGTCTCTCTTTCCTCTCTCTCTCTCTTTCCCTGCGCCTTTCTTTTCTCTCTCAGCATCCATGTCTCTCTTTTCCATATCTCTCTCATTTTCTGTATCTCACTCTTTCACCTTGTCTATGGCCTCTTTCTCTATCTCCATCTCTCTTTGTCTCTCCTTTCCCCTCCCATCTCTCGCTCTCGCCTCTCTATTTTCTTCTCCCTGTTTGTCTCCATCCCTGTCTGTTTTTCTCTTCTTTCCATTCCTCTTGCTCTGTCAGTTTTTTTCCTCCTCATTGCTATGTCTCTCGCTCTTTTCTTTCTCTCTCTAACAGCCCGTTAGCCTCAGGCTGGGTGCAGTGCTAAAGAGAGGCTGAGGATAACGCAGATGACGTGGGGAGAGTCTTGCCTTGTTATCTCCATAGTAACCTGTCCTGGGGTAACCCGCATCAAAGCGAACGCCTGAAGCAACAATTTTAGGCAAACACACTCCATCATATTCTGAGTAAAAGCATGTCACTGTGCATTTAATAGACTCCCATTTATCCACGGCTGCTCAGAGTAACATCGTGTTTAATGGTGTGTGTAGATTTTTCTTCATTTCGGTCCTGCTAACAGAGCCTGGCACTAAGTCAGGGAACCACTGCACCCAGTAGAGCCGTCAGAACAGGACAGGGGGGTTGGGCAGAGACACTGAGAACAACAGACCTGGAAAGACCTGCAGAGTCTAAAAAAATCATCTGAGTCATCTGAGGACACCTGGCCACACTTTTAACAATATACTGAGGGTCTGGTGGGATAATGGGAAGGGGTTTGGAGGTCAGTAGATGGGCAGGGTTTGGGGGAGGTATGTGGACAGGGTTTAAAGGGTGGATGTGCAGGAAACTGAATGGACAGTTTAGAAGGTGGACAGGTTTAGGAGGTCATTAGAAGGATTTAGGAGGGGTGAACGGAAGGGTTTTGGGTGTTAGTAGATGGGGTTTGTGTGTGGTGTGCTATCAGGGTTTGGGGAGGGGTTAGTGGGGTGTACTGGGCTTGTGAGTGTGTGGGCTACACCACTACGTCACCACTGTGTTTGCACTGTAATAAATGTATTACAAATTGAATGAAGGTTAAAAAATGATTTAACCCTCATTCAGACAAAGATCTCATGACAAATACTACAAGGATATGTGTTGAAAATGGTTTGGTGAACTGTTTATTTGTACTGGACACACAAGACTATATACTCAGCATTCCATTTCAGGTTCTTGTTCATCTGTGTTTTCTTGCTGGTGGGTGCGTTTTATTGCTTGATTAATGTGAGATCCTGTAATCCGCCAAATTCCACTTTGTGTTAATCCTGGATTAGTGGAATGCAGGTAGGACGAACAGGTGGTAAACAAAAATAGCCTGTTTTGAAATTGGGCCATCAAAGTAGATCATTTATGGAAATAGGACACTGGCTAGGACTTTGCATATTTTTGTACAGTGATGGATTTTAAAGTGGTGTCATAATAACACGCAAGCATCTGTTTATAAAAAGCAAAAAAAGACATATACAGTGGTACCTTGACTTACGAGTGCCCCAATTTACGAGCTAAAGTTCGGGTTACGAGTTTTTGTGCTTGTAGTTATTTTGCAGAACTTTGTTTATCCATGTGTCCAAAGAAAGTGAATGTGAAGGACAGTGCTGAGAAGAAGCAAATAATGTGCATTGAATTAAAGAAATAAATTATAAAATCATGACCAAGGTGTGCGTGAAGTCGACTTGGCAAATCAAAATTGTAAACAGTGGACATCTATCCTTGAAAATATGGAGAAGCTGATGACGGTGTTGTTGAGGAGAAGCAGCTCGCAGAAGATCCGTAATGGAGGTGATAATCTGTGAGAAACTCGAGCTGTTTACGTCGATTTGCTGCAGCAGACCCAGGCGCTTCGGCGAACGAGGCATCGGGCCTCCGGTTAAACCAGTCGGGGCTGGTTTGAGAATTTTTAAAAGAGGACCAGCAAATGCTGTACATTATACTTAAGAAAACCAGTTTATTGCAGTACATTCGATTGTGTTGTGTTTTTATAAAATGTTAAATAACCAGGTCAACACTTTCTAGCCTAAACAAATCTGCATCTGTCCCAACAGGGTGTAGAAGCTGCCCTGATGCAAATGAGCCGATGTCCTGGACATCTGACTGGACAGGACTTCAGTCATTTCACCAATCAGATGACACGTGGGCCACCTTCAAGCAGGACGATGACAGCAGGGTGGCAGAGTCAGAGATGGTGCCAAGTGGCCAATGGTGGAACCCAACCGGAGTGGAGAAGGCAAACCTCACACTGTCGCCTCTGCATAGTGTGGTACGTTAACAGGCCTGAACACAGTCGCTGTCCCTGTTTTTAGGATGTGTTTAACTCAAATGGTCATGTTGTGTGTGTGTGTGTGTGTGTGTGTGTGTTGTACAGACCAGTGTGTTTTTGGAGGCGTTCCCCTATATGGACTCCTCCTCTGGAGATACTGACTGTGTGCCGACGCTGAAAGAGCTTCTCCAGAGACCTGCTGAGAACAACAGCGCCTCAAAACCTCAGTATGTTCCACTACCTTACCTCTCATTAGCACTCATGCTACTGTTAACGACTTGTGCTGCTGAATTATATTCTCAATATGCTACATTTTATGTCTTGCACTGTTGCACGCGACTTTATGTCTGATTTTACTTGTTGAATTATTAAATTCTGCATTTTCCCTTTACATAGTGCCTTTCTTAACCCGAAGGTTGCTTCACAAGTAGTTAAAACATAAAACAAGACGACACCATTAACATGTTCATAGCAGGGCGAGGAGTGTACAGGCGGAGCAGGCCAGTTCTAGAGGAGTGTAGTGAGTGTATGGTGTTTAGTGAGAAGCTGTCTATACTGGGTGGTTAGTGAAGTTTATGGAGATGTTCAGAACTTTTAGAATCAATTAAGCAGTTTCCTCTGGCATTCGTAAAGTTTTTTGATTCTGATATCTCGTTTTACACTATTTGGCAGGCTTTTGTCTAAAGTGACTGAGAAGTTCTTAAAATAAGACTCTTATTATGGTGTGATGCCCAAGTAATCTTCTTGTGTAGTGTGGTGCTCAGGGTCTCTTATCGTCCCTGAGTGTAAGGACTCTTATTGTGTGTAAGGATTCTTATCGTGTGGAGTAGTGCCCAAGGACTCTTATTGTGTAATGTGGTGTTTTGTGCAAATAAGCTGTGTTCTGATTGGCTGGCCCCATATTGCACCTCATTCAAAAAGCAGTCTGGGCTGTAACCCCATAAAGTTTATTTACTGCATCAACCTTACAAAAGTCAGGAAAATGTGGGTTTCTCCCTTAAAGCTATGTGCCCCCTTTAAAGCTATATTTTGTAAATGTATATATTTACTCCACATTTGTTACATTTTGTGATGTTCCAAAGCTGGAAGTTCTCAAGTTTATCCTAAGGTTAAAAAAAGTGTGAAGAATCATCTTAGTTCCTGTGTAGAATCTAAACTAATCAAAAGAGCCCTGGAATAGAACTACCGCTCGTCACCTGACAGTCACTGGTTACACCATCTGACACACACCCATTTGTTAGACGATCTGATACACGCCCACTGGTTATACCATCTGATGTAAATCGCTCTGGATATGAGTGTCTACTAAATTCTGTAAATGTAAACATCTGACACACTCCCTGGTTAGACTACCTGACACACACCGCCTGAATAGACCATCCAACAGACACTCACTGGTTAGACAATTTGCCACACACCTACTGATTAGACCGTCAGTGCTGTATCTAGAACCTCCAGAAGGGCTCGAGTGACGTTGTTTCTATTTCAATAGCTCCGCCCACTGTAGAGCAGAACGTGATTGGCTAATTCCTCTTCTAAAGATGTTGGTGGTAAATTTGACACTGTAGTCCAGCTCCTGAAGGATTGACCAATAGGAGACCTTGTTCAGATACACGTACCCAGATACCACACATCTTAAGCAATGCAACCCTTTTGTTTCTAAACAGACTTAATGCAGCGGGAGCTGAGCTGGAGAACTTAGATGAGCTTAGATTGTAGACTGTAGGTGTGTCTCAAAAATGTGTCTTCTCTGAAGGCCTTGAAGGTCCTGATGGGTTCCTCAATGAGGATAAATTTAAACCCTGCTCTGCTTATCCTCTGCCACCCTCCTATGGCAGCGTGTGGGCTTGCAGTGCTGCGTCAGGTGGCCGTGTGTGT
>JBBJLR010059302.1:0-11411 GCA_037577145.1 Brachypetersius gabonensis
GGGCCTGTCACATGCTGAGTTACTTCAAAAGTGTCAAAAATGGCAGCAATTTCTTTGGCAATACTGTTGCTAGGAATATTAAAATCCCCCGCTACGATAAAATAATTAAAATCAGTAGAAATTAGTGACAGCAAATCAGAACATTAATCCATAAAGTTAGGACAGTACTTTGCTGACCTGTAAATAATTATGCGCAGGAGATAAAAGTGGTGAAAAAAAAGCGAGAGTAAATTAAAAATTTATAAAAAGGAATGCTAAAAACGACACGAAGCAGAGAGAGAGAGAGACACGTCCGTCCAGTAGGAGTGTCTAGACACACAGTCACAAACTTGTGAGGTAGAGAATGGTGTTTCATGGATGCGTGGACGGTTTTAGTCGGACTATCATCTGCTTGCAGGACCTCAATAACAACAGGGCTTCGAGTGTACCGGAACTGTTTCACACTGGTGTACAGAATTTCGGCCTTCCTTTAAGAGTACGCTGTGACCATAGAATGGAAAACACAGGAGTTGCTCGATATATGCTGGAAAGGAGAGGGTTAAATAGGGGCTGTGTCATAACAGGACGTAGAGTCCATCAAAGGATTGAGCGGCTGTGGGCAGAACTAAACAGAGTTATTTCATTCCACATTAGTAACCTTCACATATATGGAAAAAGAGGGCATACTGGATTTGACAAATGAACTGCATATATTTTTCCTGCACTACATCTATTTGCAGGGTATGAGATAATATTTTATATTTACATTTACATTTTACAGCATTTATCAGATGCAGGGAAGTCACTAGGATGGAAAGACAAGAGGGGCTTAGCCCCCAGGGTTGTAGGAAGAAATTTGCGTGTATAGAGGTCTGAAAACTTTTCACCAAACCTTTCCTTTCACTTAAGGAAACAAGTAAAGTTAAGCAATGAACAGTTATTGTCACCTACTCACAGTATTGTTCTGTTGAGCTGAGTACAAATGTCGCTACCAGAGAAATATTACTAAACGGGCTGCCGTTGCTACTCGCTAACAAGTTAAGTTCTGAAAAAAAAGTTCTTTCTCAATTTGAGCATAATTGATTTCGCTTTCAGAGAGGGACTTTTATAAGTATGCAATAGGTTTTCAATTTTGCATCAGTTCTGCCCAGAGTCCATACTTTGACGCATCAACCTGTAATCTGAGCTCTTTGAGAGGATCAAAACAGGCTAAGACTGGGTCTGGTTCACACATGAGTAGCTCTATAATCTTCTTGAAAGCTTTATCGTGTTGGACATCTCAAACAAACTCACTTGACTGCTTAAGGAGTTGTCGCAATGGTGCGTTGACATCGGAAAGTCAAGGTGCAAATATGGAGAGGTAATTGATCATACCTAGCACTGTCTCCCGTTCTTCTTTGTCTTGTTTCATGTCTCGCGCAGCAGTGCGTGGACTTTGGCCAGTTCAGATTTCACCCCGTCTGCAGTGAGATGTCAAAAATATCTTACCTCTGTAGCGCAGATCACACTTTTTTCTGGATTGAGCTTGACTCCTCTTTCTCTGGACCGTTCGAGCATAGCATTGAGGTTTTCATCATGCTCAGCTTTTATCTTTCAATAGATGAGAATGTCATCAACTATGGCCATGACCCCATTTAGGCCTTCTTTCTTATGTTTCATTGATTTTTCGCTGAAACTCATGTTGGGCTGAAATCAGTCCAAAGGGAAGGCATAAGAAACTAACGCCCAAAAACTGAGTTAAAAGTGGTTAGTCTGGAAGACTCCTCTGTGAGCCTAATGGCCTAATAGCCCGATCTTGCTGGAACGCTAAAATGTCCGGCACCAGCGAGCTTGGATGTTATATCCTCAAGAGAGGGTAAAGGGTAGTGAAGTTGCTTAATGGCCTTGTTAAGGTCTCTTGGGTCCAGACACACCCTCAGCTGACCTGTGCATGGTTTTTCGGCTACAACCATGGAGTTAACACATTCGGTTGGCTCTGTGACCTTAACGATAACACCCTGCCTCCATGCTCTCAAGCTCCTCTTTAAAGCAGCTGCGTAATGCGAGAGGAATACATCTGGGTGGGTGGACTACTGGGGTTGCATGTGGGTCTAAGTGTATGGTGCACTTACCAGGAAACAGTCCGATCCCTTTGAAAATATCTGCAAACTTTTCCAAGACTGGCACTTCCGTCTGTGTTTTTGTAACTGACAGCACCATCTTAATGAGACCAAAGTCAATGCATCCTTTTAGCCCTAGGGGGTGCACTTGTGTCGACTATATAGAATGCCATAACCATCTCTGTGTCTGTGCATTTCAGGTTGCATTTGCCTTTTACCACCAGGCGTTCACCACCATAACCATATAGGGGGTGTGATGTTGGCTGCATGTCCAATTTGGTGTACTCGTACAGGGGTGTGACATTAGCTGAAGATCCAGTGTCTAGCTTAAACATGATCTCCTGCTGTTTTGGGCCTATTTTAATGTGCACAAAAGTCTGTTCTGTGTCTGAGCTCTGTCTGCCTTGTGTCACTGACTCAATAAACAGCTCATTACACTCCTCAAACTGGTCTGAATTTTCTTGGCTTATTGCATGGACATATTTCCCACCGTTGGAGCGACATACTTTTGCAAAATGGTTTAATTTACCACATATTTTGCACACTTTTCCTTTTGCAGAACAGTGAGACCAATCATCATGATGCTTGTTTCCACAAAAGCCCCATTCTTTGGGTGGTACTGAAGGGGTGCTTTTAGTTTGGAAACCATCGCCGTATTTCTTACTGTATTTTACGTTATGCTGAACTGAGCCTTTTGATGTGTGGCCAGAGATTGCAAGCACTGCATGTTCACACGGGGTGCTCATGCCGCTTGTGATGGTTTTCAATTGTGCTTGAGCCAATGAGATCTAGCGACATTTATCGCTTTTTCAAGTGTTAATTCAGATCCCACGTTCAAAAGTTTCTCGCTCACAAAAGTTCCTAGCCCGAACAAAATACAGCCACGTATCATCTCATCACTATTTGCATAGTTACAGTCTTTGACAAGTAGATGCAGGTATGCCACAAACTGCTTGAATGGCTCGCGCTCTCCCTGCACTTTTTCATGGAATTTGTAACGTGCAAATATCACATTCGCTTTGGTCTCAACATATGCTGTGAAGCGGTCACAATACGACTTTAGGATCTTTGCTTTGTCTGCAGACAGCGACGATGTATTAAAAATATCGCGGCCTTTATCTCCGACCCAAAGGAGGAGATAACTACATTTTTCATCCTCACCCTTTTTCTTTAGGGGTCGCTGAACATGAGCTCGGTGTGCTGTTGAAATTTGCGCAATGCCTTGGGCAAGTTAGTTGCTTCCCAGTTCATCATGACTCCAGCCGTATCCATCTTTCTATAAATCTTCCAGTCACTCTGACACCATGTAGTGTTTACACTATGATGATAACGTAAATGTGAGAGATTCGGACTGCACGCATACTCAACTTGAACACAAACTTTTATTAACTGCTGTTCATCTTCACAACACGAGCTCTAACTGACTCTTCAGCAAGAGCTACACCCAAACCCTTACTCTTGCATCATCCACTGACAGGTGATATAGCCAATAGGATAAGACAATACATTGCTTCTGACATTTGACTGGTTTAGAGCCAAACATGAGACTACTACAGGCAGAATACGTTTTCTAAATGTTGTAGATGAGACCTGAAATCAGAATAGTACACAATCACATCATGCACATCATATATAAGTAAATAGTCATGTACTTGCTCAGCCAAACATCGTTGCATCAGGCGCTAAAACATTGCTGGTGCGTTACATAAACCAAACGCCATATGTTCAAATTGATATAGGCCCATGGGTGTAGCAAAGGCAGTCTTTTCTTTGTTCTGACGGTGAACCACCACCTGCCAATAGCCACTCGCTAAGCCCAGGGTAGAATACCAGGCTGCCCGTTTTAGCCATGTCAGGGATTCCTCAATCCTGGGGAGTGGGTACGCATCTTTGTGAGTCACTGCATTGAGCTTTTGATAATCTACACAGAATCCCTAAGACCCGTCCTTCTTCTTCACAAGGACGACTGGGGTGGCCTAGGGGCTGGAGCTCCTTTTCACCACTGCCCCCCCAAGCATAGACTGGTGGAGTCCCCGTAGCTCCAGATAGAGGCTAGGAGGGACAGGGTGGTATCGCTCTCGGATGGGGGCAACCACCCCTGTGGGGATATGTCAGTTCAGTTCCATAATCCTCCTCGCGCCATGCAAACACTCCACACCTCCTCTCAAGCAGCTCCTTCCCCCTTCTCCACCAAGGAGCTGTTCTGGGAGAGCCCCGGTCACAGGCCGCACCTCAACTTCCACCACCCCTCCCCTCGGTGGATGGAGCACCATCTCTTTGTGCGCCTGCACACTACTTAATTCTCTCCACTCGGGCCAAAGGACGATGAGGGGAGAACTCCACTGGGTAAGGGTGAAGGTTGCACACCCTGAGCGGCACCTTTCCTCCACGTATGCGGGCGATGGCACGGCCCACACACCATTCTTGCTGGCCCCACCAGTAATCTTCTACCAGCACCTATTCTCCATCCTGCAGCTGTCCTTGGGGCACCTCTGCCCACACGACTTCCTCAGAGGATGGGTGCAAAACCCTGGGCCGCTCTGTCCTAAAGCAAGCTGCTTGCTCACATGCCCCCTGCTCCACCACGGCCTCGAGGCGTCGACACACTGAGAAGGCCTGATCCCACGCCCGCCGATCATTCCTAGGGAGAGCAACACGGAACAGAGACACTTGTGAACCAGAGTGTGAATTACCCCACCATATTTGGGGGGTACTAACTTTATAACACTTCTATGACTATTATGGTCCGCTACCGCATCAATACGTACAGTTGCCACCAGGGGGGGTCTGGGACTTGATCAGGGGGTACAGTAACTCCCAATAATTCAAACCATGTCATGAACCCCCCTGGGCATGCAGCGCAAATACAAGCTCTTGCTAAACAAGGTTACATGGGACCCAGTGTCCAAAATCCTCAATAAGCATTTCCCTGAGGGTCGCTGCGGCTGGTTCAGCTCATGCCTTTCGCTACACCCCCCTGGTGTTTACCGGTTCCATTGCCCACCTGGGGCAAGCTCGTTACATTCTATTATGTAAACAGCCGTTCTGAATACCAAAACAATAGGAAACGCCTTTACAGGTCACAAAACACCCAAGAAACATGCTGGAAATTCATACATTAAACAACATCTCTTTACTCTGTGTGGGATTAAGGCTTAGCATTAGCATGACTTAATACCTGCCATTAGTCTAGCAAAGAGTAGTTGTTAATCATTAAGGTAGTGGTAAGCAGGTTTGTATAAACAACTGAAAGGAAGGTGAATTTTCGGTCAGGGCTGGAACATTTCTACAAGGAACCAGGAGTCATAAAACTAAGATAATGGCTTGGTTGGCATAGCAACTGAGATTACTAGGATAAGGATGTTTGTGTCTGTTTTCTGCAGAAGGTTTCAGCACTGACCTTATCTTGACCTCAGAATGCTCTTTGTTTCTGGACGAACTATAAAGTGTAAGGTTTTGAGGACAAGCCCTCAGACCAGTTTTTGGCTTCCAGAAACCTGTTATATCGAATTCTGCGTAATTGAACATGTCAAAAGTGGTTCACCAAAAGTCGAGGGAAGTTGAGGGATAGTTGATACTCCGCACGAGTATAGGGATAGATAGTATTTATTGACGTAGGACTAGTCCATCTCTGTTTTACTCGGACACGAGTAACTCGCCGGCAGGGGACCGGAGGACTGGGGATTTCACCCTGAAGAGTGGCCGTGCAGAGTCGTGTTTGTATTTGTTGTTGTGATTTGTGTAATCTGAGTTGAGGAGGACTGTAATTTAGAATAATAGGAAGTGGAACTAAAGTGAATATATGGAGGGTGAATTTGATAGAGAACTAGATAATGATGGGTGGGGTCCAGTTAAAGGACCATGGAAGTAATTGGACGAACAAAGGTTCGTCCTGGTTAAAATATTATAAGTAATACATAATCCGAAATGTGCGGAGGTGTGTTCGGATGAAATTTTAAAGTTATTAAAGAGAAAAATAAGATAGGAAAGGAGACAGAATGTTTGGTGAGGTTGTTTGAGAAGGTTGGAGAGATAAGGATAGAAGGAGAAGGGAAGGAAAGTAAGGGATTGTTTGGGAAGAAAAATCAGAAAGAGTGGGAATTAACTGTGGCTATGTATCGTGATTGGGGGGTAAAAGAGCAGGCTGTGGCACACCACATGTTAGACAAAGCTAAGGCATCAGAGAAAAATTCAGGGGACCAAAACCCGTCTGTAGAAGGACTACCGACAGCATTAGCTCCGCTGCTATACAGTGGCTTGTATACAATATTATAGATGGACAGGGGTTGTCTTAAATGGACCACTACCTAGCTACCCGTGCCACCAGTACCAGGCGTTCAGTGGGTTCCGTATACCCCTCATGTTTACTCAGCTTCGACAGTATGTTCCTCCGAAACCGCATCACTGCCGAATCAAAATTGTGAAACAGTGCATGTTGAAGGGTCTGGTGCGGATCCGCCATTCATGGCAGAGCACATGCGCGCTGAAGTAGGGCAGATGCCACCTCCAGTTCAAATACCTGCAGGTACTTGCACCAGTACCTGCTGGTTCAGCACCAGTCGGGAAATGCACCCGGACTGATGCTGAATCCGCTGAATTAGATGAGCGGCGAGCACAAAGTAACAGTGAGGGTGTCAGGGACTCTGTATGGAACACTCTGTGAGAACCTTGCCCCACAGAGAGCTGAAGCAGTGGAAAATAATCATGAGTCGGAGCGTGAAGTTTGGGAAAGAGCTCAGGCCGAGACTAATGAACACAGTAAGTTACAGGAAGCTGTTTGTGAATTGGCAACATGTGTAACTCCACTTAGAGACAGAACTCGGAGGGGTCGATCAGGGCAAGCACAGGGTCAATATTCCTTAGTGCCCGCTTCACAGGGAGGCAGAAAATATGCTCCATGCGTGTAGGGGACAGTGTTCCAATTGGGGACCACCGAGGGGTCCACCGGGCCTTTCCTGGTCGTGTAACCAACCTGGCCACATGGCTCGCTTCTGCATGGCTCGTCTCAAGCTCCGCCGCCCTTAGCAGCACAGAGAGGAGGGGGCACAGGAACACGTGGGGCAGCTCCAGGTCAGTTCCCGGTGAGGGAGGAACCGCAAGAGGGGGGGGTCCTGTCTTGCATGACAGGCCCCACAGAGAGACTGAGACAGCAGGTCCATGGCAAAGCCTGTGCTGTCTTTGCAAGTGGAGGGGTGTGAGCTGCCATTTGGTGGATACAGGGGCCACCTACTCCACTATACGAACATTACCTGCTAAAGGGACACGGTCACAAGTGAATGTTGTGGGGGTCTCTGGGGTTCCTTTTGACCTGCCGGAATCCAAACCTATGAACACTGAAGTAGGAAGACAAGCACTCTCTCTTAGTATCTCCACAGGTGTCTAAACCTTCTGGGCCATGACCTGCTGACCCAGTTGGGGGCCAGCATCCTGTTCTCTCCAGGTGGACTAAGGGTTCAGCTGCCCGACGGATCCATGTTCTCGTGCAGCACACACACAGAGTGGGGGTCAATGGCTACTGGCCAATCTGGCAGAAATCTCAGCTGACATCTACTGAGGCACGTTGGTGAGCACTGGTGGGGCCTGGGAGGAGTACCTAAGGTGGAAACCATGGATCATGTCCCTAGATGCGTATGGGTCTGTAGATGACCCATTAAACATAACTTTATTTTATGACCGCACAGGCGACGAATGCTATCACAAGCTGTTTATGCTTGAATTGGAAGGGAAACATTGGACGGTAGAGAGGGGCTGCCTGTATGTAGGCCCCAGAGTCTAACCTGCAGGGTATGTTGAACTGGACTGTGGAGGCAGAACAAGCGTTCATAGATGTAAAACAATTAGCCTGAGCAGACCTGGCTGCACCAGACTACACGCGAGGGTTCTTTTTAGATGTTTCTGAAACAGAAGGGTTTCAGAAACATCTAATTGCTGTTTTGTTTAAGAAAAAAAGTGGGGAGTAGGCAAGTACTTCTGTATCTCAGCCTGCCATTAGACAATATAGAAAAAAGACAATACACATGCCACGCAGCAGGAGTTTTTTTTGCTTTTTTTTTTTTAATTTACTAGGTTCACCCACATACATAGATGCAATTGGAGTTCCGCGTGGAGTGTCAAACGAGTAGAAATTAACAGAAATAAATAAAAGACCACAAATAAAAATGTGGATCGCATTAATTATGTGCATTATAACATATTACGTTTGACTAATTTCACGAGGGACGTGAGTGAGGGGTTATTTGAACAGCTGAGACCTACTTCTCTGATGGCTGTACAAAATAGGATCACAGACATGTTAGCTGAAAAGGGGGTGTATGTGCTATGTTCGGGGACATGTGTTGCACATTTATTCCTAATAACACGGTATCGGATGGGGTTGGTCACCAGGGCATTAGAAGGACTTTGTGCGCTGTCTCAAACTATGCACTCAGGTATAGAAAATCCCTTGGACAGTTGGTTTTCTTCAGTATTTGGGAAGTGGAAGTATTTTATTCTTTCTGTTCTGATGTCTTTGGCCATTTTTCTGGGATTGTAGTCACATGTGGGTGTTGTTGTATTCCATGCATTAGATCTCTGATCGTTCGGCTGATCACTCGTACGGTCGAGGGTCCTCCTGGATCGGAGAAATTGGTCATGCCCCTGTTGGCCAAAAGTGATCCCGATGGGGAGTCTGACCTGGAACTGAATGAGTGATCTCTGAAAGATCAGAGATCAAAAGGGGAATTGTGGGATTAAGGCTTAGCATTAGCATGACTTAATACCTGCCATTAGTCTAGCAAAGAGTAGTTAATCATTAAGGTAGTGGTAAGCAGGTTTGTTATAAACAACTGAAAGGAAGGTGAATTTTCGGTCAGGGCTGGAACCAGGAGTCATAAAACTAAGATAATGGCTTGGTTGGCATAGCAATGGAGATTACTAGGATTAGGATGTTTGTGTCTGTTTTCTGCAGAAGGTTCCAGCACTGACCTTATCTTGACCTCAGAATGCTCTTCGTTTCTGGACGGACTATAAAGTGTAAGGTTTTGAGGACGAGCCCTCAGACCAGTTTTTCTCTCCCAGACGCCTGGTTAGAATAAAGAAAAGAAGAGAATGATGTGTTGAGTGAGTTTGTACCAGATCAGAATCTCCGAACCAGGGGAAGGCTGTGTGGCCACAAGGCTGTCTAACCCAACATCTGTTTATTTTAATTATTTAAGTTGTTTAACGAACACCCACTGCTTGAATTTACTTTTAGGTCAGAAATATTATTTTGGCATCCCAAAACTTTTGTCAGCATGTTTGTTACATTTATGTAAACAGCTGTTAATCTCAAAAAACGCTGGAAACGCCTTTTCAGGCCACAAAACACCCAAGAAACAGGTGCTGTAAACGGATACTTTGAACTGATACTGATACTTTGATCTCTTGACTCTGTACATTTGAATTTATGTTTTAGAATTATTATAAATGTATTATTTTGGGGGACCAGAACGTTTGACAGCATGTTTGTTAAATTCAATTATATAAACTATCGATCTGAATGGCAAAAACTGCTGGAAATGCGTTTTCAGGCCAAGAAACACATGCTGTGAATGGATACACTACACCGTATCTCTTGTTCATTTTAAGTTGTTAATCGAACACCCGCTGCTTGAATTTACTTTTAGGTCAGAAATATTTTTGTGTCAAATGTAAGAACACATGCTGTCAAAGATAAGAACACAGGTGTCCGGACTGGATGCCAAAAGAGGGGGAATTAAGCAGAATCAGATAAAACACATGTCCAGAAAATAGAATCTAATTGGTCAAAAGGGCGACTGGAGGTTTCCCTGAATTATGAATCAGAAGATGACATAATCCATAATTATTGGTTGAAAACAAGCAGGGAGGAATAAGCAAATTAGCTAAAGGAGACACACCGCGTTCTTTATAGGTTTTACAAAGCTGAAGAGATAAAGAGATTGGCCTTCATTGGGCAAAACAAACAAGTGGTACTAAGCAAATTAAGCAATGGAACGCCCTATAATTTTCATTGGTAAGGAGCCTATATGGGGTGGGTTGAAAAGAATGAATGTATGAATATTGAAGATGTATAAAAACTCATGCACAGAAGGAGACAACTGGAGGAGCAGCCTTCTGCTGTAACCTTTGAACAAATCAGTAACATTGTATCTCTCTCGCTGTGTCAGAAATCACATGCTTCCCTACTATATTGTATGTGAAAAACAATATGTGAGGCAAGGAGTATGTCCGAATTTACAGTATTCGAAACACAGTAGGTGAGAAGCACCCGAATGACCTACTGCTTCCGGCCGAATTCTGTAGTTCTGCATTTGATGGACACTGCACTATCCCGTAAGGCAGCGGGAGAGGTGGCGTCATTTTCGAAAAATGTCGGAAAACAGAGATGCGGCTCTTTTCAAGTGTAAGTACCTTAAGGAAAACATTGTTCATTGTGGTTAAATTACACTTGTGAGAAAATGCCCTCTGTAAAGGTAAAAAATAATGACAATTTTAGCACTGGTGTTACGACACGTGAAAACATCGACACAGCGGATGTAGTAATTCCATTCAAATTCCATTCATACTACCCTCATTCATACTAAATAGAATGTACTGTTTTAACAGTAGAGCAGTACGTTTGAATTTAAATGTAGTACCTACTCAAGTAGTATGCCATTTCGGATGCAGCATCCATTTGAGTTCGAATAATTTAGAATCATTTTGAACTTTTGGGAACTTTGGGCACCAGCTAAGTTGGTGGTCCCGACGTGATAAGTCTTGGCAGACTTCCAGCCTTGCCTGCGCCCTCCTGAATCATTGCTGATTTCAACACAGAACCCTGGAGGCAGAGATGGGAACTTGAGTCTGAGACTCAGACTCGAGTCGCACTTAAGTCTCACAAACAAAGACTTGTGACTTGACTTCAGACTTGCCGTCAGTGACTTGACTCGGACTCGGGTGCTGCGATTCATGAGTCATAACTCATAAACCATGTTCATTTCATGGAATTATTTATTTAGATCTCGCACTCTTTCCAGCGACCCGAAAACCGTTCACCTCGCTCCTGTGTCCCATTACTTTTGTCCGAGGTGAACGGTTTTCAGCTAATGGTTTTCGAGGGGTCGTTGGAAAGGGGTCACGGAGCCCCAACTGTGGAGTTTCACATTTAGAGTGAGAGATATATTTTGCATATTTAACATTTAGATTTAACATCATTTAAGGCAAATCCTCCATGTTGGTGAGGGAATTTCTTTTTTTTTTTTTCCCGGCCTGTCAGTAACACAGATAACACAGATGTGTGTGTATGGCTGTGCTATCATCATTCACAGCCTTTTTTTTTTTTTAATAAAAAAT
>JBBJLR010059313.1:0-11411 GCA_037577145.1 Brachypetersius gabonensis
CACTAACTTACAATAACAGAACATTGATCGTTTTTTAACTTTAAAAATATATTTTCATATATGACCGGGAGAGCAGGAGCGGGATTAAAAAATAGTCTGGCGCAGGGCTTTACTTCATATCTCCTGCTCTGAGCTGTGTGCTCTTCTTTGGTGCAAAAAACCCCGACTCCCTGCGGCAAAAATAGCATGTTCCCCGGGTCACACGCGCCCCTTGCAGGTGGACTTTGGTGACGAATTAAACGAAGTTACTCGAATAATCGTTTCAGCCCTACACTCATGTAAAGAACAGTATCCCTACCTTATTGTGAGTAGTGTATATCATTGGGAACTTGACAATAATTATCCGGAAATGACTCAAGAAATGACTGCCCTGCTCTGTTACAATAACTGAGTCTGGAAGGAAGAACGGTGTGGAATAGTTTTTCTGCATCATGGAGACAGTGCACTTATTAACTTTCGTAGATGAAGGAAAGCTAATTTAGTAATGGTACTTATGTGTGTCTAATGAAAGATCGGGATCCATAGTGAGACAGAGATTCTTTACAGTTAACGCTGGAGAGGCAGAGGAACTAGCAAACATATCTTTAATGCAGTCCCCAATGTTATTTAATCTAGACTTATCATCTGAATTTGCAGAGGTATAAAGCTGTGTATCGTCTGTGTAGCAGTGGAAGCTAATTCCATATTTCCGATTAATCATCCGCTTTGGCAGCATGTGCAAAGTGAATAACAGGGGTCCTTGTGGGACACCGTATTTTACTTTGGTGGGTGCTGAGGATTCCCAATTAACACTTAAAAACTGATAGCGGTCGGTCAGGTATGATCTGAACCAAGATTCCGACAAGGTTTTCTAGTCTATCCAGTAAAATAGCACGGGCGATCGTGTTGAAAGCTGCACTAAGGTCGAGCAAAACCAGAGAAGAGACAAATCCTTTGTCAGTGGACAGTAAAAGATCATTTACCATCTTTACTAAGGCTGTTTCTGTACTATGATGAGGCCGGAACCCAGATGGAAATTTTTCACATGTCCGGTTTTTATGTAGTAATGAACATAACTGGTGGGGCACGACTTTCTCTAGAATCTTAGATAGAAATGGAAGGTTAGATATAGGTCGATAGTTTGAGAGCTCGCATGGATCAAGGTGCGTTTTTTTAAACTGAGGTTTAATAATGACTAATTTAAAGAATTTCGGTAAATAACCGATACTGAGTGAGTCGTTTAACATTGATATGAGAGGCCGGGTGATTACTGGTAAGACTTCTTTAAGCAGGCTTGTAGGAATAGAGTCGAGTGAACAGGTAGAGGATTTTGAAGAGAGAATAACTGCAGAAAGTTCTTTTTGTCCGACTGGGGTTAAAATGTCAGTTTCTCAACCGCAGCATCTGTGTCTGTTGAGTTGAATTTCTAGGTTGAATTTCTTGTCTAATTAATTCTACTTAATTTATTAAAAGTCAATAAAAACGCCACTAGTAAGATTTGCAGGAATCTGTGGTTCTGCACCTCCCTGGTTCTTAGTTAGTTTAGAAACCTAAACTTAGTTCGTTTTGAATCCTACCCTCAGCACACCACCACTGGGTTCCTGAGCAAGACCCCTAACCCCAAGTTGCTCCAGAGAGACTGTCCCATGTAGTTAGGGAATGGAAGTCGCTTTGGATAAAAGCGTCTGATAAATGCTGTAAATGTAAATCTAAAATTGTACTAAACAGAAACCTGGGGCTGTTTATTAGATTCAATGAGATGATGGGATGATAGATGGGCAGAGCAGTGTGAAGTGCATTGTTGTAGTCTCTAAGACTCTGCTGACAGGCGGCGTGGAAGGATTCCAAATTAGTCGATCGCCGTTTGCGTTTGCGCATTTTGCTTTAGATCACATGTTCGATCATTAAACCAGGTAGCCAGCTTTTTATGTCTGCCCTTTTTACATCTTAGTAGTGCAGTGAAGTCTAGTGTGGATCGGAGAAAGTTCTCGAAGCATTCAGTTAGGTTATCTAGGTCTGCTGGACAAGATGGTGTGCCGATTCTCAATAAAACTATGAGCCATGGTGGATGTAATTGCACGACTTATACGAAAGCGAGGGGACGTGCTTATGTTATGATTAAGATGATCATATGTAATGAGGTAGTGATCTAAGATTACTGTAGATAAAGGAAGAATAGCTATGTTATCCACATTGACGCCTGAGTCAGGATAAGGTCAAGTGTATGGCCCTGTTACATGCTGGGTGAAGCCAGCTGTATCTAGGATTAAGTAAACCCGTATTTTTCAAAGTGAATATTAAAATCTCCTATAATTATGATCTTATCACAGCTAAAATCTTGTAAGAATTTTGTGTATGGAATGGTGGCTGTGGACAGTAATTAGTAACAGAGATTTGATTTGTATCTAGATTAGTTATATTAAGGAACAAAGTTTCAAAGGAAAAGAACTCAGTTTTATGTTTCGTATTTAAGGAACTTTTATATACAGTTAATGTGCCTCCCCTCTTCCATTTAGTCCAGGACTGTGTGCGTAGATGTAGCTTGGAGGTGTGGCCTCATTTAGAGCAACAAACTCGTCAGGTCTTATCCAGGTCTCAGTAACACATAAGGTATCAAGATTCTGATCAGTTATTAATTTGTTGACGAGCAGTTTAAGGGATGAGTTGGACATCCAGCAATTCAGTGCCAAAGCCTCCTGCAAGCCTCGAGGCCACACCGTACTGGGATGGGGCCAGAGCATACTAGTGCGTCTGACATAGTCTGGGCTAATTTGCACACCTCTTTAACGCTATCCTTAGTGACCTCTGACTGCCGCAGACGAATATCATTAACCCCTACATGCAACACTATCCTTTCATACCTATGGCTAGCTAACAGCTTCAGGTTCCCTGCAATGTCCGGTGTTCTGGCACCCGGTATACACCTAACAGTAAGTGTTGCTGGAGTCCCTAAAGGAGTAGCTAAATTCATGTGTTAAAGAACTGAATCACCCATAACCAGAGCACTTTGAACAAGCTTCTCAGCTGGCGCTTGACTGAGGAGGGCAAACATGTTTGACACGTGCTCGGGAGGAGGAGAGTCGTGCTCGGGTGGGGAAGTGCTCCCGCGCGCGAGAACTTTGTGACTATGCCGCTGAATTGTCACCCAATTGCCCTACTGCAGGGGCTCTACAGCCGGAGTCGGAGGCAAGCTCTCTTCCCCTAAGGCACATTGACTGGCTAGCAACACACCTGACTCTCGTCTGCTAATCCTAGTTAAAATCCGGAAGCACTCCTCTAACTCTGAAATCTTCTCCGTCAGATAAGTAACTAGCGAACACTTCACACAAGTAAACTTTATGCTGGAACTAGGGCTAGTGATGGAGAGAGGGGCTGAACTATAAATGCTCGCCAAATTCCATGCTGAAACTTGGAATTAAACTATACCTATGGGAATAGTTTAATTGTCCAAAACGTTAAGTTAATTTACTAGTACATTATAATTAACAATTAAAAACAGAAGTACAGACATGCTAGGAGCACGCTATGACTTTTCCTTAAATAACCTCTGGTTCACATGTAACACTCCTTCGATCTTTATCCTTGATAGCTTGTGAGTAACATTACAGGACAAGATGCAACATTCCATATCTTATTAGTTTCCTCAACATATATTGAGTACTAGTCCAAAGTCAGGAGGAATTCTTCAGCTTACATATGTCAGGGATTTAGTCAAAGGTTTGTCAAGCTGTATGTTCAAGGTGTTCACCAGGGTTCGCTGTTCTTCACTATTCTGTTGCACCTGGAACTGAAATTTCCTTTTTTTTTTCATTTTTATCTTGCAGACAGAAATGACCATGGATGCCAGTCTGAGGAATTTATGTGAGCCCCAAGAAGAAAATGTGACCGTGCTGAACTCAGGAATAGTTAAATATGAGACTGTGGTGTCCGGAAGCCCCAGTCTGCAGAAAACCTCCTGTGCTACCCTTCACATCGACACGTCTCACAGACAAACACAAAACAAAAAGGGAAAAAAGAGGATTCACCACTGCTCTGAGTGTGGGAAGAGTTTTAACCAACTAACTAATCTTAATGCTCACCAGTGCATTCACACTGGAGAGAAACCATATCACTGCTCAGAGTGTGGGAAGGGTTTTAACCGACTAAATAATCTAAAAACACACCAGCGCATCCACACTGGAGAGACACCATATCACTGCTCAGAATGTGGGAAGAGTTTTGTTCGCCTGAATCATCTAAAAACACATCAGCGCATCCACACTGGAGAGAAACCATATCACTGCTCAGATTGTGGGAAGAGTTTCAACCAACTGAATTGTCTGAAAACACACCAGCGCATTCACACTGGAGAGAAACCGTATCACTGCTCAGATTGTGGGAAGAGTTTTAACCGACTAACTACTCTAAAAACACACCAGCGCATTCACACTGGAGAGACACCGTATCACTGCTCAGAGTGTGGGAAGGGTTTTAACCAGCAGATTCATCTAAAAGCACACCAGCGCATCCACACTGGAGAGAAACCGTATCACTGCTTAGAGTGTGGGAAGAGTTTTAACCAACTGAATCATCTAAAAACACACAAGCGCATTCACACTGGAGAGAAACCGTATCACTGCTCAGAGTGTGGGAAAAGCTTTATTACACAGAGCGAGGTAAAGATACATCAGCACATTCACACTGGAGAGAAACCGTATTACTGCTTAGAGTGTGGGAAGCGTTTTCTCAGACTGGTTACTCTACAAATACATCAGCGCATTCACACTGGAGAGAAGCCATATCACTGCTCAGTGTGTGGACAGAGTTTTCGAGTGAAGGGTACCCTCAAATCACACCAGCGCATCCACACTGGAGAAATTCCATATCACTGTTCAGAGTGTGGACAGGGTTTCACTAAACGGAGTGGTCTCAAAAAGCATCAGAGCAGAAACTGTATCCCTGCTTAGAGTGTGGGAAGAGCTTCAAACATTCAAATTAATGATACAAAAATACATCAATTTGGAGGCAAAAAAAAAGAAACGTTTTCTGGGTTGCTCTGTTGTCTCACAGTGGGATTGTCCTGGGTACAAATAACCTGCCGGGACGGTCAGGTTTTTTTCAGTGGTTTTCTGGGTCAAATGGACTAGAGATGCCCTTCCACCCTGGTTAGAATTC
This sequence comes from Brachypetersius gabonensis, assembly GCA_037577145.1. Lineage (NCBI taxonomy): Eukaryota > Metazoa > Chordata > Actinopteri > Characiformes > Alestidae > Brachypetersius > Brachypetersius gabonensis. The sequence goes on from JBBJLR010059313.1 coordinate 5,134, forward strand.
GCAGCTTAGTGGATGGATGATTTTTTTTCCGTGTGTAATGTTGAAAATATGTGGCATGTGGACAGTTGCAAGAGTGACATTTAACAGTGAAATCTGTAAGTGTTTGGGACATTTCTTTTATTCCAGACTTAATAAAACATGTATTTTGTTCCAGACCAGGGGTCGGCAACCCATGGCTCTGGAGCCACATGCGGCACTTTCATACTTACGTTGCGGCTCCCTGTGGCTTTGGATAATAAATAATAATTTAACACTGGAATGGCGGCTAATTGGGGTTTCCTGATACAACGCTGCTGCAGTAAGTTCTGTCGTTTAGTCGGGGCAGCCTGCTGGCACACATCAGTGCAAGCTACAGCCAGCGGACACAGCCAAGGTCCAGCGGACTTTGGACGTTGTACAGCTCCCGGCGGTGTGCCAAAAAGTGATCATCTGCCAGAAATGGATTGCGGCTTATAATTTGTGGCTCAAATACTGTTTCTACATCAAACTTGCTAGATTTCATTCAGGAGGGTTATATATGATACTGCAAACAGTCCTATATAACTGCTGAAATACCTTAAAAGGACAGTTTAAAACTGAGAACCGCGGACGGCAATCTATTTCTGGCAGATGATCAAAATTTGGCACACCAACGCGGAATCGGAGTCCGAGTCAGAATCGGAAAGTATGTGAACAACACATGCAAGGAGTTTGAATCCGGTCAATGGCGTCTCTTAAGCACAACAGTATAAAACAACAATTATATGTAAAGATACATGTGTACATGTTCCTACACCACACCCATATGTCTCTTGCAGAGCTGCTGCTGCTCCAATAGGCCAATTGACGGAATTCTGATTCTGAGCCTGATGAAATTACGTCAGTTGATGCTGTAAGCCGTGTATATTTTTTTATCCATTGTTTTTTATTTTAAATTGTAGGTCGAAATTTTAAGTTTATTGTGATCATAACACTGAAACACTGAAATACACGTGTTTAATTTTGTGTTTTCAAAATGTTTTTGAATAAATAAAATTTCACAAGCAACACACTAGCCTAGTTAGTAAAAAACAATTTATGCATGTAGTGTTATCACGGTACCAAAATTTCAGTATTCGGTACCAATACCAGTGAAAATCCACGGTTCTCGGTACCAATTTCAGTACCAAAGCAAAACACAAAAAACATGAATTGAACAAGAAGCTACTTTTTAACCTGCCCCCCAGCAGGTTTACTTCAACTAACTCTGACTTTCTCCGAAAGTTTTTTTCTCCACAGAGCTCTCCGCTGGGAGAGAGTGATTAGAGCGCGTTTGGACATTTGATCACTTCCTGATGATTTTCTGTTTGAACGTTACCGTTTTTCCAGACAATCTATTACTTATTTGAATAACATCCTCAGCCCTTGCTCATGTGACACATCGCCGGACATTCTCTCAGTTCTGTACAGATTCTGTGTTGAACGTTTTTTCCAAACGGGAGTATTCTATATAATATTGGTGACGCTGAGCACGTGTCGAAGGCCACCGTCTGTCGGACAGTCAGGAACATTACAGTTGCACTGAAACGTCTGCTGTACTCATTTGTGGTGTTCCCTGCATAGATGGCACTGACATTCCAATCATTGCTCCTTCTGTATATGCAGACTATGGGAACAGGAAGTCTTTCCACAGCATTAATGTACAGGTACATAGTTCCCTGTAGCATTCCAAATTAACCAATTTTTTCATTACAGCAACGGATGCTAATTTGTGTTCTTTGCACTGTGAAGCTCATCTGTGATGAAGCCAACACCAACGTGGAAGTCAAGTGTTCAGGCTCTGTTCATGTGTGTTAAAAACACCTTAAAATATATATAAAGGCCAATTGCAACAGGGACATTTGAACTAAAGTGTATCCTTCCATCTTAGGAGAGTTTGCTGGCTACTTGCTTAGTGATAGGGGGTGTCCGTGTTTGCTTACCCCATACCCTGACCCCGGCCCACAGCAACGATAGAACATGGCTCATTGCAGGACAAGAGCCAGCATTGAAATGACCATAGGAAAGCTCAAGGCCTGGTTCCAGTGCCTTCAAAGACTCAGGGTCACTCCAGAAAGGGCATGCGACATTACTGTGGCATGTGTGATTCTTCACAACATTGCCACAATTAGAGGAGAACACTGTCCTTCTGAACCATGTAACGATCCAAACAATGAACATCCTGACCCTCCCACTGATGTACGAGATGGAAGAGCAGTCAGAGACACCATAAGCCAGAAACATTTCCTTTGAACCATCACCTCACCAAGTTCAAATAAGAGTTAAAAGATTTTTGCTCAACAGTCTTTATTGGTCACCTGTTTTTCCTGTACACAAAGTATTAAAAAAGAATATTATGTTGTTCAAACACTTCAATAATTCTTCCATCTCTGACCACTTCACCCACCCTTAACTGATGTTCAAGGAGTAAAATTTCTATGTTGGTCTTTTGGATCTGCAGCTTCAAGTGGTCGGTTTCCACGTCACATTTGTTGATTTTCCTCTCCAACTACACCTTGTAAAGCCGGTTGACAGGGAGCTATTGAAACACAGAAAATAGCATTGACATTCATAGTACATAGCCTACTTAAGCGAGTTGTAAATCAGAACATCTTACTGAGGAAAGGTTTGTTGGAGAGATGGCTGGACCCTCTTCCTCCTCATTTCCATCATCTCTCTGTTAGAGACATAGAAAGTCAATGATTTATTATATTACCACATTATATTCAACTGTTATATTTTCCATTGTAAGATGTAAACCAATAAGTCTCTTGCTTCCTCCTCTGTAACAGCAGACAAGGTTTCTTCATTATTGTCCTGGAATAAAGACTAACAAAGTTGCTGTTCTACTGTAAATCCATTATGAATAAACTGTGGAGTATTAAGAGTACTCACAACTGCATGTGGCTCCACAAGAGGCTGCACCAGATGCAGTACACCAGCACCATCAACTGGTAGAATATGTGGTTTATAAAAGTCAATTATAACGTACAAGAGTCCAAATGGCAATTACTAGTCACCTTACACTTCATTGTCAGTATGCTCTCAAAGACAGCCAAGACTAAGAGAAGGCAAACTCATTAAGGAAATAACTGCACTACAGAATAATTTTAGGTAAAGAATTTATCAAGTGAATGAGTGGCAGGTGACTGTGGAAAAAAAGGATGTATGCACATCATGTCGAATTTACTTCTTATGTAGGCACTTGTGCCTTGAGGGGTGTGTGGTTCAGAGGATGTCCCTTCAGCCACAGGGCGCTCACTGTTCTGACTGAGGGCCAACTGCTCAGCCTCTGTGAGTGGCGGTGGTGGAGGACCCCCACCTGTTTTTCGGGCCTCCGCTTTTTTTTCTGTTGGCTATAGCAGGTCACATTCAAGCATAGAGTAAGCAAATATGTACTTGTAATGTGCTCATTTCAATAAGTGCTTACAGAAATGAAATAATGTAGCCTCTAAATGCAATTGATGTACATAGGACAAACAGACCAAACACTATGGTGCATAAAACAATTGCACCTTACCTGTTTGGAGTATATTTTCATATTTCATTTTGACTTGCTGCCACGTACGTTTGGGGCCTGTTGGGTTGCACCTACGCACAAAACACATTAAATTATATTATGTTAACGTTTTAAATGGGTGGAATACCCTAGATCAGTGTTTAAAATAGCACTCACGCATTGACTCTGTCGGCTATTTTTTGCCATGCAAGTTCCCTTTCGTTTGCAGCTGAGACAGTATTAAATTTGTTTGCGATCGGCATATGCTGCCATTATTTCTATTTCAAGTGATGAGAAATAAAATGAACGCGCCTTCTTTCCCTCAGTCTCCATCGTGAATCGTATAATTGGTGCACCACTAATCAGAGCTTTATATGTCCTGGTGCGCGTACTTAACTTGGGGTTAAAGCAACTCGGAGTTGATTGAACTAAGTGTTATCAGCCGTTCTGAAACCGAATACTCCGAGTTGGACAGCTCAGGGTTACTCAACCCTGGGTATCGGTTTGAACTCTGAGTTTGTTAAACCCGCTTTCTGAAACAGGCCCAGCGTCTATTCCGTGGATTTTTACATCTGACTGGCAAAAGAAAATAAAACGACTTTAAAGCTACTCTGGAGGCAGACATTTAACAGTACAATAGAGGAATCTCAGCTTGTGGACTGAGAATCAGAAAGATTTATTGATCCCAGAGAAAAATTACTACAAAGACACAGAGACAGGAACAATATAATATAAAGTCTAAATAAAAAACATAAAAAATCTGTAGAAAAGAAAAAATGTCAATATGATTCCCCTATGCTCTACAAAGAAATGCTTGGTATAAATACTACAGTAAATGTTCATTCGCAAAAACTGCAGACATCCTCTGCATTTATAATATATACATGTGGAAATATATCATTTTAACATGCAATATCAAGATGCGCAATATACACATCGCAAAAGACTCACTGAACTGCAATAAATAGTGTATTTCCAAAACTCTTCACCCAGTGCCACAGAGAAGAGGGCAAAAACATCACTGGGCAGTTTCTTCATCTTCTGTGCTGCTGTTATAGATTGTTCCTATTGCTGGCCAAGAACTTACTATAATTTATATTATGTTTACATTTAATTAAGGTTTAAAATGATAAAAAAAATATATTTTCAGATTTTTTTCAACAATGTTCAACGGTTCAAATGTTTTATGGGAGACATTAAAATGCTCTGTTTAAGTATATTCTTTAAAAAAAAAATGTTGGAATGGAAATATTGCATTTATTTTTTTTCTGTATAGACTAGTCAGAGTCTGGAGTCTATATCACCACTAAATCCAAAAAAAACCATTAACACTTACTTATCGTATGTGATATCGCCATTGCAACACAACATTCTCGCAGATCACATGTTTTCCTAATATCGTGCAGCCCTAGTGCACACCATAACACTAAACAGCAGCACAATTATCCAAATAACAAAGTAGAGCACTCGAGTTAATGTGTGTATCCACATACCACTTACACAAACACCGGATGCTATCTGCCTTTACATTTGCGACAGCAGCCTGCTAACTCAAGTTTCAAGATTCAAGATTCTTCATTTGTCACATGCATAGTTACACAAGTACAACACACAGTGAAATGTATCCTGAATTGCTCTTTTCTGACTGTGCAAACATTATAAACAATAAGTAAATTTAAATAAAAAAATCTGGAAATTTTCTGAAACATTCAAAATAAAGAAATGAGTAAATATAAGTATAAATGTAAGTAAGTTTTTCTAAAATACAAATCTAAAGTAAGTAACTTAAACTTAAACAAGGAGCACCACAAGTTTAGAGAAATTATATGTAGGCTGAAAATTTGTTTTTTATACGTATTTATATAAATAAATGTAGCAGCAATATGTACCTTGTGCAAATGGAATGTTAAAGTGCATTGTGCCATAATAGCACAGCAATATAAAACAGAGTGAACAAAGTGACCTGAGTAATGTAAGCAGAGTAATGTAAACAGTGACCAGAGTAGTGCAAGCAGTAGTGTAGCAGCATGTAATGTAATTATATATCAGATATGATATGAAATATGACAGTGAATGTTCTGAAAATATGACATTAAATATGATATGAGGTCCTGTTTCAGTCCGTTATAGTAATGTTATGAGGGGCGTGGGGGCATGTTCTGATTTAGGATACGAATGGCCTGAGGATAGAAGCTCCTCTTGAGTCTCTCTGTTTTTGCCATGATAGTGCGGAACCTTCTGCCCGATTGAAGAACTTGAAACAGTCAAGTACAGCAGTGGCGAGAGTACGCACCCCTGTGGTGCTCCAGTATTGGTGGTGATGCTCTCAGAGACACACCTACCCACCCTCACCACCTGAGATCTGCCAGTGAGGAAGTCCAGCACCCAGCACACAGACGGCTGGTGAGTCCTAGATCTCTCAGCTTTGTGAACAGTCTACTGGGCACTATTGTGTTGAATGCTGAACTGTAGTCTACAAAAAGCAATCTCGCATAGTTACCCTGTTTCTTGTCGATGTGGCTAAGAATGGTGTGCAGGACGTGGGAGATGGCGTCCTCTGTGGATCTGCTGGGTCCACAGGCGAACTGAAGCGGGTCTGTGGTGCCTGGGATGGAGGAGGAGATGATGTTCACTGATGAGTGTCAGGTCACCTTGCAGAGAAATGATGGTCGTCAGCATTGCTGGAGAAGGCGAGGTGAGCGATTTGCTGAGGTCAACATGGTCCCCAGGGTTTGCTTTGGTGGAGGAGGTGCAACAGTCTGGGCAGGCATCACCAGTCAGC
>JBBJLR010059323.1:0-11411 GCA_037577145.1 Brachypetersius gabonensis
CCCTGTAGTTAGAGAATGGAAGTCGCTTTGGATAAAAGCGTCTGATAAATGCCGTAAATGTAAATGTAAATGTAAAAGCAACATTTTACATTTACTCAAACAAATGTATTGAATTTTGGTTCCGCTAGTTCATCTGACTCATTTCAAATGTTTGGAAGAACCTGCTAACTGGCTTTAATGTCCTGAATTAATGGGCCTAACATCTCCAGTCCACTTCCACTGGTGTCTGTAATGTGAGATGTCATCTCTAAACCTATAATCTGACCAGAGTGGGTGTGCTAAACTGACTGTGGCTGTTCATCCTCATATGGTTACTGCCAGCGGTGTCCTCATCCACATTGCTTCTGAAATATTCCACCAGACGTAAGTCATTTTTCCTAATTGTCGTATACTACAAAATAGGCCATTCTCGTAATTACCAATTCCCTTCTGGACATGTAGGCACCGCTTCCTCAAAATATCTGCTCTTCTCCTGTGCAAAAGCTGAGAGCAGCCATGATTCCAGCAAAAAAAAACCTACCGAAAAACTCCCACGCACCATAAATCTGCAAAAACATCTGAAAAGAAACTCTTCCTTTGTGAATCATAGAAGATCAATGAAAGGGAGAAGAAACACTGACAGTCTGCATCTTCATGATCCTTAATCCTTCACACAGGCCTACTGTGGAGGATTCTGAATTCACAAGGACTGATTTCCAATGATGAATAACTATGATGGTCATTAGGGTTTATTATTGTGTTTCAGGACCATTAATTTCACCTCATCTGAATGAAAGCTGTTCTAAATAACTGTTCTAAATAAGTGTTCTATCAAAGTACCAAAGACAAACACCAGGCCAATGTGCACGCCATGCTGTTTGAAGTGGCCATATCCCACATTTCTGTTTGAATCCTTTTAATCCGTTTATGACGTTTATGTGGTTTCATGTAACAAAACATCATAATTCATTTTTACATGGCCACTTTCCAACCTCCCTTTATCCTTTACTAGGGGCCGTAGCCATCCATCCAATGTCCACTTAGTAAGTTACATCAATAAAAAAGGGTTAGCTAAAAAAGAACTGCGGTCGTGGAACTATACAGGCTGTGGTTTGTTACTGTCTCTCTAAGAGATGTATGTAAATTATTTATGTGCTGATTTGCTGCATTGTACTCTAAACAAATTAAAGTAGGCTGTTTATGCAGCTTAATTTTTATATACAGACCATATGAATACAATTTAATACTTAAGCGTCTTTGAGTACCTTTAAAAGCGCTCTAAAATAAAATGTATTAGCATTATTATTATTATTATTATTATTATTATTATTATTATTATTATTATTACTAAATGCAACTTACTTAAAGTATTTACACCCAGTGTTGAGTGTATAGCACAGTGTATGTCATACTAAATTTCCTTCGGGATCAATAAATTAATCAGATTCTGCTATTTTGAGAATTTTTTGGAAAATATGGTTTTCCATGTCATGGGCCCATTTCAGACATCTTGGGTGATCCATACCGAGATCTGGCATGGCATAGTCTGAGCTACTGGAAGCGATGAAATTAAATGTCTTCATGGAAGGAATAAAAGCAGCCCCTCGTGTTAAAAAACCATGGTAACACTTGTAAGGCTTCATGATACCTGCATAACACTGACCCTCAACTATAAAACTTTATTCCTGCAAGCCTCAGTGGTCATAAAGGCTACCCTGGTCATAAGGCCTATGAACACTGGTCTTCAAGGCAGTGATTCAGAAAACATACCTCTTGACAATAGAGTGTAACAGAGCTGATCTGACTTAACCAAAAAAGGAGGAGAATGAAGAGTGCAGCGATTTAAACTTTAATCGTTTACAGAAACACAAACGGCTCAAAAGATATCAGGAATGTAGAGGAAACTGTGGAATGAAAAACAGCGTCTGAAATGTTCCCCACTGTGTTTATGTTGAAATGTCTGCAAGATTCTATCAGACCCCATGCCACCACAAGCGTTATTTCTTCACTGGGTTTCCGCACTGCATAGCAGTGGATTTTAGATTCACTAATGGATTTCACATATTCAGCTGTTTTGCTAAAGTCACCATAGACATCCAGTCCTCCAGGACCTTACCTGCTCAAATACATCTGGATCAACTTGCCTGTAAACTGCCAAACTTGGCAGGACACCAGTTGTCCTGGTCTGGAAGATCACTACCATAGACTGTGTGTCTATAGTAGCACATCACCATTGCAGCCTCCAACCAGGCTTTCAAGCAGGTGGAGCTTATTTCTAAAAGTCCTACAAGTTAGCCATGGTCTTGCAGCCAATCAAATCCCCATGAGGTGCCTGAGGTCATTTTAAGATAAGATAAAGAACTTCCTTTATCCTGAGGGCAATTCTTTTGTCTTGAACATGCTCAGTGCAACAAGAGGAATGAAGAGATGTAAGAAGACAATAACAGTGTAATAATGCTCAGAATGGCTGGCAGGCTGCAGCAGAGGCTTTAAGTATAGCCTGTCTGAAGGTGGCAAGTCATTCAAAGCAAGCAAAGCACACATCCATAAAGTGTTAACCGTTTTCTCGCTTTCCCTCGTTAAATTTTATGGCAATTTTCCATGTCACCTGTGACTAGCAATAAGGAAACCTAACACAATCTAATCACTTCCATGCCGTACGCTGAGTTTGACATTCCTTAGCAAAGGCCTACTGGAATTCTGTGACCTACAGTTTTTGGAAGAATCCTGAATGAAGGCCAAGCAGATCCACATGGATTAGTGCAGACATAAGACCTTCATTTTAATGCAATTACTAATCAGTGCCACCATACCAGTTCAACTTGTTAGGATGAAGTAAGAAAGACCTATTCTAAATCTACACGCTTGATATATGGATTGTTGATATTTAACCCGTACTAACATTTAGCAATATTGCTGGAAAGTGATAACATACTCATTAAATACATAGATACACAATGAGTGTGTGCACCTCTAATTTTCTCAACTTGACTTGATATCGGGTAGTTTCCCTCCTTAAACACCTGATATCACACTGATTGGTGCGGTCACCTCACAATGAGAAGGTTTCTTTCTGTGGAAAGTAATTGACACTAAAATAGAAAACTAAGTAAACCTTACAAACAAGGGAAAATCAGCTGTGACCTATTCACCAACACACCCCTCTCATCATCTATGGTTTCACAGCCACAGCCATTCCAAACACTATGAGAAAGCTTGCATGAATGAGTGAGAGCACAGACCAGAAAAAGAGACGATGCATGAGATTGTGGGACATCTACTACACTGAAAATATATTTACTCTCAAAAACTCAAGCCTGACTGGTGCCAAATCAGTCCCCCCTGATATGATGGGCCCCACTGAACTTTTACAAAAAAACTATAATTCTGACACAAACATGCACACATTTTACGTTTTTTCATCTGTTTATTGATAAAGTGTAGGTTTTTTGCCAGAATGTAGCTGAGAAAGCTTTATGTTCGGCTAGGGGCTCTGTGATGGGAGGGTATCTCTGAAAGTCCAGCCGTCCACACCAGAGCCTGCAGCCCCTGCCCTGTCTGCCCCTGGGCTGTTTATTTTCCAAAGAGAAGAACGCACACAGCTTCCAGAGCAGTGAAACAGTGTGGTTTTACAAAGCTAACTTTAATAAGATGTTCGATGAGAGACAAGGGGTGCGTAACAGAAGTGGCCTGTGTGGGGGACCTTGTGTGAGTGTGAGTGTGTGTGTGTGTGTGTGTGTGTGTGTGTGTGTGTGTGTGTGCCAGGGTTTGTTCTATGTCCCTTACTTCCAGTGAAGGACAATCTTAAAAGTTCCAGCAGACCAAGACATTCTGGACAACGTCATGCTTCCAACTTTGTGGACCCAGTTTGGAGAAGAACATTTTCTACTCCAGTATGACTGTGTCCCAGTGCACTAGCGAGCTCCGCAATAACATGGCTGGATGAGTTTAGTGTGGAAGAACTTGACTGACCAACACAGAGCCCTGACATCAACCCCATCCAGCATCTTTGGGACGAACTGGAACAGGGATTGTGATCCAGGCATTCTCATTCTACAGAATGAATGGACACGAATTCCCACAGAAACTCCAAAATCTTGTGGAAGGTCTTCCAAGAAGAGTGGAAGCTGCTATAACTCCATACTAAAGTCGATGGATTTGAATGCAGTGCCATTAAAGTCCCTGATGAAGTAATGGTCAGTCGTACCAATACTTCTGTCCATATATATTAACCATGCCATAAACATGTTGTGGAAAAGGTCAAGACTAATAACGTCTAATAATATAACAGTGTCAAGTTACCATTACCAGGATTTGCCAAGACAGATAGGATCCTGTTTATTGCTGTGACAGTTTATATCACATGCTAATCTAAAGTTACGATATAATGACACCAAAAAATATAGTGTCTGTCATCACAGTTACTATTCATGGTAATCGGACACTTAAATGAACATGACACTTATATTGAAGAACATAGTCCATCCTGACAGCATCTGTCATGACATGTTTACATCAGTGTTATATAGCAGAGTTCAAGTAAAGCACTGCTGTCTTTTCAATTTCATTTTATACTCATTTATTTGTAACATACCTTGCTGAAACTATTCGATATATATGTGCTAATACGATTTCACTAAGCAGCTCAACACGCTTGGAGGAGAACACTAAGCACCAGTGCTGTTACATCCGCAAACAGGCTCCAGCATCGTTTGAGTGACCAGGGGTGAGGAAGGACCATCTCCAGGCCATGAATGGCTTTGGCTCCGTCAGAGATTGAATTAGCAATTTCCTAACACTTACAGCTGTATATAACTCTGACCCTGGAGAGCCAAAGCCAAGCCAAGTGCATTCCCGTGTACTGCCTCACCTTAAACTTTGTATACCTTTCATATACTTCCGGTGCAACACTAGTCATTCTGGAAGTTTACATCCCGTTCATGCTATACTGTTACACTGCTGTACTGTCTACTGTCTAATTGTTTCAATTTAAATCCCAGTCTCACTATACTGTTTCATTGTTATATTGTCTATTTATTGTATTGTTTCTTCCTTGCACTTTCTTCAGTGATGTAACTGCCTCCTGTGCAAAAATCACACTTATGGTGAAATCACACTTATGGTGGACTCTGGTCCTAGAAATCAAAAGTGTGTTGGACATCAGTGCTGGACTGGCCATTGGGCATACCGGGCATTCGCCCGAGGGGCCGGTGGTAAATTTGGGCCAGCGCAGGATCCTGTCAGCACACCCTGAGTGGGCCGGTCTCAAAATACCCTGTAAGATTTTTTGTCCCAGTCCATCCCTGTTGGACATCAAGGACCTGAGAAAATTGGGCCACTTGGGAATTTAATGTACAGTACCATGCAAAAGTCTTAGACACCTAAAGAAAATATTTAAAACCCATTTTAGTTGGGCAGTATATGCTTTTAAAAAGCTAATATAAGACAAATATATATAAGACATACACAAATAATATTAATAATATATATAGTCATTGTATGAGCCTCAATGTGTTTGCTTAATCATACCCAGACCTCCTTGTGGTAGCTCTGTTTTACATTGTAGCCATCCATTATCTACCCCTTAGTCCTGCATTCAGGGTCGGGGGGTTTTACATTGTAGTTCTCATCAAATACCTCAAATACCTAGTTGAGCTCAATCAGTCCTTTATTAAATTAGATCAAGGGCTGTTGATGGAGTTTCACAAATCCAAACAACAGCTGGAGGTGAAATCTGGAACCGAACCTGTGGTCTAATCACCAGCTCACAAAACTTCAAATATTTATTATAAACAAATTTTGATATTATTTAATGCTTTTTGTGTGTTTGCACTTATTCTAATGTTATTTGCTAGTAGAAAGTCACTTACTGCTCATATAAACTTTAAACAGTTTACACAGGAGCTGAAGTGCTTGGAGGGAGAAGCTGCTCCAGTGTATTGTGGTCCTATGTGCATTTACTATGTGCATAATTATCGTATATTTATGTATTATAGCCAACCATGTCCAAAATCATTTCTTATTGGATGCTATATCATTTCATTATGTGCCATATGTTCTTCATAGTATTACACAGGTCAGTTGTTCACCCTTATTTCAGATCTGCTTTCAGTTGTTTCAGCCACAAACTTTTTAAAATTTGAGTAAGACTAGACTTGCAATAGACTTGCATGTGGTTTTTATTAAACATCATTTATTTTATCAAAAGAAACACTCAAATTTCAGAACAGTGTGAGATCCAGAGGAGAGTTCCAAGTGCTGCAATCTTGATAGTCCATGTGAAATATCACTACCTAGATCAATATTACTGATCTCTATTACAGCAATAACAGACTCCAACCACTACTAGCGTTACTAGTCATTCACCAAACTGTGAGATATTTTTCTATAGTATTCATACAGAGTATTTGTGTATAATGCAAAGTGTATTTCATACTGAGTATTTTCTGAGACTTATTTAGACTATATATTTTACACTGTGTCTGTGTCTCTGTGCAGTCGCAACATCAGCAATTTCCTCCAAATCAACCTCAGAGATGAGCATCCAGCAGAGCCGCAGCCACGCCCATCAAAAACACGTCAAACTTGCAAGGAATGGTGAACTGAGTCAAACAGGATGAGATCAAAATGGAGTACGAGTAGTGCCGGGGAGCTAAAAGTCATTCCCAGTTCCTAGTGGCCCTCTTTCACCGTGCCATGAGGATCGGATCTTATTGCACAACTTCCTAGTGGGATATTACACGCACAACACATGCAGGATATTTTTAAGCCAGACCTTTTAGAGAGATGAAAGTAAATACAGTGCTATGTTCATCAGAACCATCTGCCACGCCCAAAAAACTCTCCGATTACTCACTGCCTCTAAAAAGTGGCTCCAGAGTGAGAACCTCCCACACCTTTCCCTCCTCACTCACAGCTCATTTACACCATAATCAGCCGCCAGAGTGCAACTCATTTACCTCACAAACAGGATTAGGGGTGGAATTCATGGAAGGGGATGAGAAAGGTCTCATATTTTGAATTTTCTCTAAAAGTCAATCAGACATAATTCTAGTATTTTAATGTCTTGCATGTTTTGAAGCAGCTTAAACAGAAGTATAATTACCTTTTTCATATTATATATGAAAATATTATATTGAATTCCACTTACATACCTTATCATAATGATCACATATTACTGAATTCCACTTACACATCCTCCAAGTCCACTTGGTTCTAATTGCTTTTTACTTTTTACAACCTCTTCAAAGGGTGCCATTAAGACTGATATATTTAAATAAGCTCTTTTCGGATTGACGGTGTTTTATTATGACTCATTCAAAGACTGGTCTGAGCCAAAACTCGTAAAGCGTCAGTATGAACAGGTTGCTAAACTGCTTTAGGCTAAATAAGCAGGTATTTTCAAATGTGCTGTTTTTTCATGACATCACAGAAACAGTAAATTCACAGCAAACTGTTCTGTACAGATGTTTATTTAGATCAACAGCTCATGCTGAAACATAGTAGCTGTTTACATAGTAAATTTTTCTTTTTTAAACAAAAGTTTTCAATTATGTGGATGCTTTAAGACGAACCTGCTGTCAGACAACAACGAGACTCCAGCCCAGAGATCAACTCTCACTCTAAACCCAGCTCAGTTCCACCAACCCAGTTAACAAAGACTGAGTTTTAATCACGTGAGTTCTCAGACACATCACGCTGGTCGTCGTCTTTGTGAAGCATTTTTAGTATTTTTCTAGTTTTTGTTTCTCTTGCCTGTTTTTTTTTTTTACTTTAATTCTTGTCTGCTCCTATTTGTCCTGTTTATTAGTCGATTGCCTGACTCTGATCTTGTTTTACCTGGACTACAGGACTCTTGTATATTGATTCAGATTTGTTTGCCTGCCGGACAGAATCCTGGTTTCGAAATGATGTCTGTATCTTTTTTCTTCCTTTCAATCATTGCAATAAACCAGTTACAGTTTCTCTCTGCATTTGGTTCATTCTGGCGTCTGGTGTGACACCTGTGAAAACATTCCCCATCACAAATAAAGTTCAGAGGCCTGCTGGAAAAAATAACTTTCACACATTTGCTTCCCAACAAAGTAAAGTAAAGTGGCCCTTATAGTCACACATGAACACACGACAGCACATAGTGTGAACAGTGTGAAATTCTTTCTCTGGATTTAACCCATTTACCAAGTGAAGCACGGGGCTGCCACCAACGAGGGCCGTCCGTGAGCAGTGTGTGGGGACGCTACCTTATTCAAGGGAACCTCAGTGATGACACTAGCCGTTGGGATTCGAGCCCACAACCTTCTGATTGCAGGGAAAACTCCCTAACCACTAGGCCATCCAGCTGCTCCAAACAGGAACAGCACAACATTTAAAAATTTAAGGCAAAAAAGATTTGTTCTGTTTTGCAATTTGCTCCATTATGTTTCATCTACGCATACTTGATATGAAAAAATATTAAGAAGCCCACAAATTATCTGTCAGAACAAGAAATTAATAAGAATAAACTAACACACAACAAGAGTTTACCCATTTTGTTCTGAATGTCTCAGAAAACATCGAAGTACATCCAACAACAAAGGTAGCATGGAGCTTTTTTACACAGTGATAGCTCACATGCTGACTCATTTTCCACAAGCTAAAACAGGCCATTTCTGATCAGTGTGATCCTGCAGGCATTGTAACTGGCAGCAACTTTAAAGGACACTTGTGTGTTTATGAAAGTGTCACTGCCAAGACATTTGGTTTGACAGGGTCTAATCATTTTCCCCACATTTCCACTCTACGTTATGGATGCAGTTGAAATACAGACTGAATGGGCAGTCATATGTTTGCGGTTGTGACTTTTCAGAACAAGCTGGCTTTTGTAGCTTAGCAACATCATACAAGCTGCATGGGTTGGAGTGAGTGATACACTACATGGACAAAAGTATTGGGACACACCTGTTTTTCAGATTTTGGGCCTTATAATTCCAGTGAAGGACAATCTTAAAGTTCCAGCAGACCAAGACAACACCATGCTTCCAACTTTGTAGACCCAGTTTGGAGAAGAACATTTTCTATTCCAGCATGAATGTGTCCCAGTGCACAAAGCAAGCTCCATAAAGACATAGCTGGATGAGTTCAGAGTGGAAGAACTTGCCTGGCCGCATAGAGTCCTGACCTCAACCCCATCCAACACCTTTGGAATGAACTAGAACGGAGATTGTGATCCAGACTTTCTCATCTACAGAATGAATAGACACAAATTAAGAAACTCCAAAATCTTATGGAAAGTCTTCCAAGAACAGTGGAGTCTATTAGAGCTGCAAACGGGGACAAACTCCATATTAAAGTCCCTGTTGGTCTAATAGTCCAGCGTTCCAGTACTTTTATCCATATGGTGTATGTTTTGAAACCATTTTTAAAATATATTCACAACATAAATGATATTATGTACTTAAAAAAAGTGCCAAATCTTTAGCTGTGAAAATACAGTCTCTGCTTTCTGTCGGTCATTAAATGAGCCGCGTTCGCTCATGTCCTGAGTGGTCCTTGGCACTTTGTGCAGTGAAAAGAGTGACGAAAGACAGCATCACCTCAGAGTAATGAATGTGGGGAGCATCTGTCACAGGGCTTTGGAGCGCCGAGCCTTGCTTAAACACAAACCCAAAGTGACGAGAGAGACACAGAGATGCATGTGAGGTGGAGAGAGAAGATGAAGCAATCTGGCATTGAGAGTATAGGCTTCTTTTTGGAGCCCAACTGAGACCAAATTCACACAAACAACAATGGAGAAGGAGGGCGATAACAGGAGGGACTCGTTTCGGCGTGTAGAAACAGTCACCTCAGCCGACAGCTCTTTGAGACCTTCTCACTCTCCCGTGCAAAACAGAGCCGTCCTGGCAGAAGATGATTGAATGAAGACCACCTGCATGGCTGGATGATGGTCGACAGTTTCACAAGCTGGAATTACCCGGTGGTTGACCGAGATTCCCTGTGGTAATCAAGCAAAGCCAGACCATTCCTTCAATATCCTTGACCACTGGATTACAAACATCTGCGAATGGATTAGTTTCCTCAGGCAGAATCATCTGGACACACATCCATCATCTTGATTTCTCCCCACACTGAAACTGCACAGTAATTATGCCTACACCACAAAAGGAGGGCAAGATTGTTTCTGTAGATCAGGAGGCCCAAAAACGTCCAGACACTCCTTCTAATTAGTGAATTCGGCTGCATTCAAGAGATATAGCTGTTCAGCTATGCACACTGCTGTAATGGAGCAGGTCAACGTGTCCAGTCTTGAGCGTATAAAGCCCCCCAGGGCTGGGCTGTTTAACAGAGTGTTATCTGGAATGATGGAGCTCCATCCAATACCTTTGGGACTAGATGGACCAGTGCTCAAGGCTTCAATCAAATTTTCACAACAATGTTCCACTGAGAAGTACAGGCTTCCCAGAGAAGTAGAGTCAGTTACAGCAGTAAAGTAACTCTCCAATTAAAACAATGAGTAGGTGTCCACAAACGTTTGTACCTACAGAGCCTTACAGAAAAACCACAGAAAGTTTACATAATTTGGGTTTGGGCCCACCACCCTCAGATTCACAAAAAGTATGAACAATACATTTATTTCTTAAAACTTTATTACAATAAAACATCTGTTTTAAGAAATGCTTAAAACAAATGTAACTGACTAAATTTCACTATTTTCTACTTTGTGGGAAGGCATTATTTCACCACAAAGGCTCAAACTATTGGCTTTGAAGAGACAAATCAGGTATGATATTCGCTTTCTGCCGGATCACTAAAAAAGAAATGTATCACTCAATTCTTCTACATCATCCAGTTCCTTCTGGTTTATGTATCACTGGACAAGAGTTCATACATCAAAAGGATAATGATCCCAAGCATAATTGTGCCAAAATTATATCCAGTCCAAAGGAAAAGGAAAGGTTTTAAAAATTATGTCCTGGCCTCCTCAGTCTCCAGATCTTTCTTTCATCACCTGCATTCTAGAAAAGGTGCTGGAAGGGTTTGGACAAAAGTTATTTCCAAAAATTGCTTTAAACTGCAGTAGCCTTTTCCAAATATTGAAATTAAAATGCTGATTATTAACACACTCTCTCTCTCACCCTAACTCACTCTCTCTGCCTCTCTCCGTCTCACTTTTTCTCTCTCTGTCTCCCTTTAACTCACTCTCTCTTTCTCTCTCCCACGGCCTCTCGCTCTCGCTCTCTCTCTCTCTGATCCTGTCGGCCACACGATTCTGGTTTCAGATGGTGGTCATTGCTTCTAAAATGAAAGAGGCTCACCTTACAGTCCAGAGCCGCTGTCGGCCCTTCTGAGGCGCTACCCACACAAACAAACAGAAACACAACCATGCAGCCTCCACACACACACACACACACACACACACACACACACACACACACACACACACACACACACACACA
>JBBJLR010059381.1:0-11406 GCA_037577145.1 Brachypetersius gabonensis
ATCAGACAGTGTGTGTGTAGAGTAGAGTGTGTAATCAGGCTCTTTATCAGACAGTGTGTGTGTAGAGTAGAGTGTGTGATCAGACACTTTATCAAACAGTGTGTGTGAAGAGTAGAGTGTGTGATCAGACTCTTTATCAGACAGTGTGTGTGTAGAGTAGAGTGTGTAATCAGGCTCTTTATCAGACAGTGTGTGTGTAGAGTAGAGTGTGTAATCAGGCTCTTTATCAGACAGTGTGTGTGAAGAGTAGAGTTTGTGAAACTCCTCTGCTTTCATGACGGTGGGACTCTAACTACACAAATTTGTTCAGAAGCCTCAGATGATGAGATCCCATCCACCTAAGTGTCGCCTGTGATCACACACTTTATTAAGGAGGAGACTAACATTCACACTCTGATATTTCTGTCTGAAGGTCTTAATGTGGTCACAGATTCACTTTAGAAAAAGTTCAGAATCTGAAAAATCTTCTTCATTGGCCTCAACTTTTCTCTTCCGCACATTTTAGTGTTTCTGAAATCTTCTATTCTTTATTAACACATTTACATGAAAAAAGGCCATATTTTCAGTGAGGGGACTTTCATTCCCTGCTGTAAAACTACATGGCTGTAAGATACCAACAAGTATGGTTGTGTATGCAAACCCATAGGATTGGTTTTATGCCCTAGAATGTATAGACGCTGTATTGCTTTACATAAAACCTGGGCATTGTGTTCAGAGCGCTTTGAAATGTATCATGTTTGCATGAAATGTGACTCGCTATCGGGTGATTAATTAGACCAGCTGGATATAAACCAGGTAATTATGAGAGGGAGAGTGTTGTAGCAGTGAGAGATTGTGGCACTGATATAGTCTCAGATGGATCTGTAGTCTTCTGCCTTTGCGTATTTTGCTGTCGACAAATGGGTATATGTCCTCAAACTGTGATAAATATGCTCTGAAATTGTACATTATCATGTTCTGATGGACCATTTTCTTCATAATATCCATCATCGTCTACTTTTTCCACATCTGGCTTTCTAATCTGAGCATTCCTGTCCAGGATGAACTCATCCCTGACAAACTCAACTGGTCTGGAGTTCAGTGGAATGCTAGCAGTCCTGAGAGCCTCATTGGCCGTACAGTTCTTGCTGGGCTTCGCTCTGAACAGCTTCGTCATCCTTCTTCTCCTCTTCAAAGGTGGAGTGGATGTTTCGGTGGTTTTTACCCTCAGTCATGCCGCTGCCGAGATCCTCTTCTCCATATCATCCCTGCTGAATGCTGTGTTCATTAATGATTTAGAGTTCTCTAGAGTCCAGCTGCGGACCTTTCTCTTCGTGGCTGGCATGTCCGCTCGTCTCCTGTTCCCGTGCTGTGTGTGTCTGGAGCGTTACCTGGCCGTGGTCCACCCTGTGACTTTCTTGAGGTTTAAGCCACTCAGGTATCGGGTAGGATGTTCAGTTTTGGGCTGGATATGTGTCCTAATATTGGGAACCATTCCCTATGAATCAGAGTCTATAGTTCTGGCAGTCACAAGCGTTGTAATTTTGGCTGTGGATTTCTTCTGTTGTGTGTCAGTTCTGAGGGCGCTGAGGGGTCCAAGACCGAGGGATATGGAGCACAAGCAGGGTGAAATGAGTGCTGCCAAAAGGAAGGCATTTCATATAGTCTGCGTCAACCTGCTGACCTGTTTAATTCAGAACATCCCGACAGCGCTCTCATTCATCCTTCGGGAAATTCAGTCTGAAGATCAGGCTTTCATTGCAGTAGAGGCTTCTATAACAACTATCATCATTGTTGGATTTATACAACCGTGCTTTATTCTGCACCAAGCAGCAAAACCATCCTTCCTGAGATGCATC
Source organism: Brachypetersius gabonensis (assembly GCA_037577145.1). Classification (NCBI taxonomy): domain Eukaryota; kingdom Metazoa; phylum Chordata; class Actinopteri; order Characiformes; family Alestidae; genus Brachypetersius; species Brachypetersius gabonensis. The sequence goes on from JBBJLR010059381.1 coordinate 1,839, forward strand.
TGAACAGACTTTCTGAATATCTAGAAACTGAATATACAAAAGTGTGAGAAGTCCTTCTATTCTGAATTTTCTAAAAGTTCCTGGATAAATTTGACCCAGTCTGAGACTTCAGTTTGATAGTCAGCTTATTAACATATGTAAGAATGTTTATTGTTTTATTTTGACAACTAATCAGTGCAAATACAATGATAGGATCTTTTTTTTTATTTTTTGAGAAATCAAATTTCTCTTGAATGATTATTATTGGAATGTAGATTTTTTTGGGAATAAATAAGAGAGAGAGAGAGAATGCAGAGTAGAAGAGGTGGCTGCGGTGGAGCAGGAAGTAGTTGAGATTAGTAAGGATGAAGTGATGAAGAGGGGAAAGGCAGTTGGCCCCGATGACATACGTGTGGATCTATGTTGTGTGAGAGAGGAGCTGTGGTATTGCATGAGGAGGTCTGGAGTGGCAGAGAAGTGTGTTAGAGTGGTGCAGGACCTGTGTGAGAGCTGTGAGACAGCAGTGAGGTGCTGTAGGAGTGACAGAGGAGATCACGGTGGAGGTGGGACTGGATCAAGGATCAGCTCTAAGACTCTTCGTGTTTGCTTTGGTGATGGACAGGCTGACAGATGATGTTAGACAGGAGTCTGTGGACTCCTGATGTTTGCAGATGACGTTGTGATCTGCAGTGAGAGCAGGGCGCAGGTAGAGGAAAGGCTAGAGAGGTGTGCTGAAAAAGAGGGGAATGAAGATTGGTCGCAGCATGAGAGGGGCACAAGTGGACCAATGATGTTGCAGGTAGTGTTGCTTTCGTCAACTAAAATGATGACTAAATATCGATGTCAACGATTTTTCATGTGACAAAAACGAGACGAGGTGCAACGTAAATGTTGGTCATGTGTCGATAACTATAATGAAATATATCCTTTAATATTGTTGACGAATAAGAACGAGACTTAATGTCCCAATACTTTTGTCTATTCAGAGGCACTGTGAATTAAATCTACCTAGAGTGCACAAAAGTATTGGGACGGAGGGCCAATATAGTGCCAGGGAGAGAGAAATCACACACACACACAGCATTTTGATAAGCAGGCAAGTTCAGGCCGACACACTGAAGGTGAAGACAGTTTTTGGGGGTTTAGGGCAATAGAGACATTTTCATTTTATTTGCACTTTTTAGTGATTTGATGGTTTTTTTTATATTTATTTTATGTGTGTTCTAACATGCTTGGTTGGCAAAATAAATGTCTTTGTTTAAATGCTCAAATCAGAGTGTCTCCGTGTCTGGAATGGATGGACAGTATTGAGTTTATAAGGTAACAATAATATAATAAGAGAACCTTGTTTGAATTGTGAAAAAGTTTTGACTAAAAGAAAATTTAGATTTGGTCTGTTCTACTCTACTGACTGGGTTAAATAGAACTGCATCACTAAAACTTTTTATCGACTAAAACTAGACGAAATTAGTTGTGGATGATTCTGACTAAAATAAGACTAAAATGCTCAGACTTTTAGTCGACTGAAACTTGACTAGACTAAAAGAGTTTGGATGTGACTAAGACTAATAAAGACTGAAATGACCGCTTGACGCAAAGACTAGTCTAGAACTAAAAAAACAGCACTATTCAGACAGACAGCTCATGTTAGATGTGTTGGAGATAAAGTCCGAGAGGCCAGACTGAGATGGTGTGGACGTGTCCAGAGGAGAGACAGTGAGTCCAGAGGTAGAAGGATGCTGAGGGTGGAGCCACCAGGCAGGAGGCTGAGAGGAAGAGAAAGAGATTTATGGATGGTAGAGGACGCAGAAGACAGGACGAAATGGAGACAGATGACTTGCTGTGGCGACCCCTGAAGGGAAAAAACAAAACAGAAATAAGCTGATTTTTGGGAAGATTATTAATTTGTTTGTTTTTGAAAGTGCAAAAAAAGTTAACAAAGTAAAACATGCACATTTTACATCTTTCTTGGATGAGTGTACAAACGTAATTAGCAGTATATAAACTGTATCTACACACACAGCAAACACAAACACCCACACACACATATACATTATTACTGTATTTTCCCTGCTTATACCAAAGAAACAATAGCATTAAAGTACCGTTTATATAGGGGTAAAATCGCTATTTTACATTCTAGCATGATAGAAAAAGATGATAGACAGACAACACACAGATTCTTTTTCATTCTCAGAATGCCAGTAAAGCACCAAAATTAAAAACATTTATATTCCTTTTATGAAATATCGTTGGAAAACAAATGCAACTTTTAAAAAAGAAAACAAAAAGTCATTACTCTAATATATTTAATATACTGTAAAAATAATATAATGCAGTATAATATAATGTAATATTAAATTATAATATAAACTATAATATACAATAATTTGATATTATATTCAGATCTTCTGAATGAAGAATAAAAACATATTTTACTAGTCCGGCCAATCACAAACGAGTGTTTTACACAGCTGACCAATCACAAAGAGGTATTTGTACGATCGACCAATCATAGGTAATTGTCGTCGCGTCACCATAAAGCGTTTCAAAAAGCAAAAATACGCTGCAGATTTTATTCCAACATATTTTTAATGCGAAAAAATGCTGCTAATAAATAATAGACCAAAGAAAAAGCAAAAGGAAACCGTATGAATGTCGGGGTGTCCGGCGGGCGGCGCTGGTGTGGGTCTCGGCAGCGCAGGCCGTGCAGGAAGGAGGAGACACTGTCGGATGGTGGAAAAAGTCACTTTTTCAGAGAGATTTGTCCCTCCTGCGGCTTCAGGAGGAGATCCGGACCGAGAAGAAGAGAATAGAAGGTAAAGGATGGTCCTTTTTATGGGGGGACGCAGGGAGAAGAGGTGTAAATGGAGTGAAGGAGCAGGAATGGCCTGTAGCTGCTGCCGCCGCCGCCGCCTCCAAACAACAACACACACACACGGAGGTCTTTCTCTTCTAAGGGTGGATTTGTTTCTGCATTTCTACTCCTGGAGTGTCGTTGTGGAGTGAATCTTTGGTAAACGCCGTGAGTGTGTGTAAAACACGGCGTAAACACTAGAGCTGCACGATATACCGTCTGTTATTCATTATCGCGATATCAGTCTCTGCAATGCTGATCTTGCAAATGGCTGTAGAATGCAAATGAGCCTCACAGTGTTTCTGACACCAATACTGACCAATAACAGCTCCAAGTGAGTTACTGGGTGATTTGATTAATCAAGGTGTAATTCAACAGAATCATTAAAGTGACTGCGTAAGCAATCATACTATTGTTCTTCATGAGTTTTAGTATTTTTATTCCACCTATTTTTTGGCACAGCTTCTACACGTTGCCTGTATTAAATTTTACAGATATGTGTCACTGTTTGTTGTAGTTTAATTAAAAATAATGAATTTGTGAATTTCAGCCATCCTGACCCATGAGTGGTTTGGTAAGACATTGAGTTACTGCCCCAGAGGTGGTACAGCAGGAGAGCACCAGGCACTGAATGAGAAAAATCAGAACATTGCCATCATAGTTCAGTCTAACATAGCCATATTCCGTCCTTTGTTTGTCCCTTGGAATTAAACAGGATGTTTTTGTTACTGTGCCTTTAAGACTGAGTAATGTAAATTATATCTTCTGATTGGGTGCTTTTAATTGTGGCTCATTCAAATTGCGGGGTGGGGTTAAGATTTATTAGTCCCACAAGTGGGAAATTTGCATTGCTATAATAATAACTCCCTCATCTGTCTGCCCTGTAGAGTCGCAGTGTTTGACGCCTAGAACGAACGTAGTTGATTGGATGAAAGGTTTCGCGAGGGATGGATTACTTGCATGCAGTTGGTCTGTGAGTTTCCTCAGCAGCTAAACTGCTTCCGTAAAGCCTAGAAAAACCGTGCTGGAAAAAATCGACGCGCCCTGTCAGGTTTTAATTATAACATTCAACTTCTGGGTCTGGGTCCGGACTGCGGTCCACCTGTTAGGGACCGCTGCTATATAATCTAGAAATAGGATAAAGTAAAAATATGTGCATGTGTATTGTAAACATTGTATATTTGTGTGTGTATACATATATAGTAGTAGAGGTGTGAACCTTCACTGGTCTCACGATTCGATTATGATTATGATTATCATGTCAACGATTCAGTTTGATTTCGAAATCACGATGCATCCCATTAATTTTCTACATTACTGCACATCAGGGCCGGTTCTAGACAGGCATATATGAGGGGGCAGAAGAGGGCACATCATGACGATGGAGCTGGGAAAGTGTTGGGGTGTGGTGGGGGTGGGGGTGCTCTGGATAACTGTTTTTGTCAGGCCTCTACCCAAGACCTGTCCAAACTGGGTGTCCCACCTGAAGGCTAAGCTACTGCTGGTGGAGCTCTTAGGGTCACTGAGGCACGCAACTGTAAGGTATTGTAGAGTCTGACAGCAGTTTGGAAGAAAAGACCTGCGGAATCTCTCTGTCCCACATCGTGGGAGCAGCAGCCTGTCACTGAAGGAGCTGCTCAGTGCTGTCAGAGTCTCCTGAATGGGGTGGGAGATGTTGTCCAACAGGGACAACAGCTTAGCCACCATTCTCCCGTCACTCACCACCTCCACTGGGTCCAGAGGGCATCCTAGAACAGAGCTGGCCCTCCGGATCAGTCTGCCCCAGCAGACCACACCATAAAAGACGGCTGAGGCCATTACTGAGTCATAAAAGGTCTTCAAGAGCAGGCCCTTCACTCCAAAAGACCTGAGCCTCAGCCTGCTCTGCCCTTTTTTGTAAAGTGCATCTGAGTTATGAGTCCAGTGCAGTTATTGTTCAGCTGAACACCAGGATTCCTGAATGTCCATGCCTTGGGTGTTCAGTGGTTGCAGTGGAGTTTTTGCCTGCGGAAGTCTTCCACCAGCTCCTTGGTTTTTCCAGCGTTGATCTGGAGGTAATTCTGCTGGCACCAATTCACAAAGTCCTGGGTTAGTGCTCCTTGTTGTCATCAATGATGAAGCAGACTGTTGTCATCAGAGAACTTCTGCAGGAAGCACTGGGTGTCTGCAGTGTAGATGGTGAAGAGGAATGGTGCCAGAACCGTTCCCTGTGGGGCCCTAGTGCTAAAGACGACCCTGTCCGACACACAGCTTCACATACTATGGTGAGGTAGTCCAGTATCCATGTGGTGAGGTGATGGTCCACACCTGTGAGCTCCAGCTTGCCTCTCAGGATTGTGGGTAGGATGGTGCTGAAAGCACTGGAGAATTTAAAGAACATGATTCTCACAGAGCTCCCAGCGGCCTCCAGGTGAGAGAGAGTACGATGTAGGAGGTAAATGACATCATCCACTCCAGTCCAGGCTGGTCCAGTGATGAGCTGAAGCTGAGCCAGGACCAGCCACTCCAGGGCCTTCCTCAGGTGGCTTTAATTCTCCTCAGTTCCTTCCTAACCTGGGGCCGTATTACAGAAACTTCCTATCTTAAGCATAAGAGAGGACGATTTATGATTTTTTTTCAGAATCAAATCCTAACTGGATTTAGGAATCCTATCTTATCTCGAGTTAGGAATCCTAAATGAGCGATCTAGCATCGATGATCCACTTTTATGTCTGTTACTTCTCATCTAATGCAACACAAAGTCCCTGTTACCTGCTGCCACTGTAACTTTACGAGGCTCCAGTCCGTAACACTGTATCACCAGAGTCTCTTCATTACTGCCTTCAGAATATGGAGATTAAACACCGTCCTGCTCTGAACTTTAAAATATACTAACTGGACAAAAGTACTGGGACACTAAAGATTTTTTGATGTTAGGATGCTTCTGTTATACACTTTTCTTAATTCAAGTTAGGAGAGGAAAACTGACTCAGGATCAGTTGTTCTGTAATGACTTTTTTTCTAAATAAGATCCTAAACCGCCGTTACCATGGTTACTACACAGTTCAGATAGGATTTTCAAGTTAGGAAGTTTCTGTAATACGGCCCCTGGATGGTTGAAAGAGACAGACTGGAGCTGTGTGCTGGATGTGATCTGGATGCTGTAGTTGGAGGGGAGGAGCAAAGTGTGTGGCGGAGGTGTGAAGTGTCTGAGGTGGGGCAGAGGTGGGGCAGAGGTGGGACTGCATCCAGGATGAATCAAACCTGTTGAAGTGGTTCAGTTCATTTGCCCATTTCACCTCCCCTACCGGTAGAGAGTTCTGTTCTTTGTGGCCCGAGATGCTGCTAAGGCCCCTCCAGACGTCCCCAGTATTGTTCTGCTGAAGGTGGTTTTCTATCTGGTGCAGGCTGAATAAGGAGATGTCACAAGTTAACACTTTTACATACAACACAAAAATAGGTTTGAAATTTTGTTGTTCTGCAGCTTGGCTTCTGTATGTGGACTGTATGTATGTAGATGTTGGTGTATATTTAGAAACTTTAAAAGTGCTGATTTAATTTGTCACAATGTGTAGCAGTATAATCGCACTGCTGATATGTTGTATGCACATGCAGCTCTAGTTAAAACCCTGTATTCTGGTCAAAATTCAGCAAAGCAAAGACTGATGAAAGCTCATCTTTCTTTCATCACCTGAGAAGGTCACCAAAGTCACGAGGTGTCCAGCTGTGTTAATTAATCCCTTGCATTAATTAGAACATCAGGAGGTCTAATTAAGTATAAAAGTGATCAAAAAGTGACTATTATTTTCAATAAAAAAATTAGATTACATTCTGTGCTTCATGCCTTCTCCATATATTTAAGGGTCCATATCTCAGAGTGTGTTTATGGGTCTTTTTTTGCTTTGCATTCTCTGTGAGAAAATACGAAGTGCGATTGCTATAAAACCAGTGTTTGGAGACAGTGTTTGGTTTTATAGGAAAAACAGTGTGTAAAAAGAATTCTGTCTACACAGCCCCGAACCCTGGTTGTCTGGTTAAAAGTCCAGCGCTCTTACAAAGTCAGTTTGATTTTCTCACTCATATAGTGTCAGTCAAGAAGATCCATTAAAGAAACTGACACGGTTGACACAATTTTATTTACAGGTAATGGAGTACCGCCCACCTGCTGAAAGTAATTCCCAGGATTCCTATCAGTCAGGCCCGTGGCAGCCCCCTTTGGATTACAGTGCAGCCAGCATCAAGCCCCCCAAACAGCTTGTTAATGTAAGCCTCCTTTGCATTTTTTAACAATAAGTAGTAAACAATGTTATAGATGAACAAAATGATGAATGAAGATGTTTGATTTGTGCACTATTTTGGACAATTACAGGCAAGTGTGAGTGACCCGTCTTCGTTCACCACGCAGTTCACTGGTCAAAACCAAACATCCATTGGTGCCAGTGATGATTGTTTTTCCATCGATTAATTCAGTACTGTATTTTTCGTCATATAAGACGCGTGGTTAGACTGTCGGGAGGGGGGACAAGGCGCGCTATAGGAGGGAGAGGGAAGCTCGAACACACAGCCTGGCCGTGCAGGGAGGGTCAGAGAAGTCTCCACAGCCCGTAGTACATGCCACAAATCCAGCCTGCAGCACACACAGCATAAAGAGAGGACTGCGAGCAGTCAAGCACCACACAAAGTTAGGGGCAGTTTTAATGCAGGCAAAATGTGTATTTGTCGTATAAGACGCACCAACCCCCCCCCCACAGTTTTGGGGAAGAAAAAGTGTGTCTTATACGGCGAAAAATACGGTAATTGTTTTACTGACAGGTCGGTTAATCTAAATGATTGATTTTCCTGCAAAAAATAATATTCACGGTATAATGTATTACATATTAAACTGTTTAAATGGGGCGGGGGTGTCAGTAGTCATTTCTATGACATTTCTAATAAAATTTCTATGAAAGTCTCTATTAAACCCCCTTTTCAAAAATGAAAAAATGACTTATGTCTTGTGTATTTAGCAAAAACAAGGACAAAGTATATTTTAAAAGTGCTCCCTTCTAATGACGGTTTAATAAACCCAAATAGACAAGACTTATGGTGTGTGTCCATCCAGAGCGGCGTCAGGGTGTTTTCTCTTTGGGTGCCATCGAACAGTAGGATAGTGAACAAACCACTTTTTTGTTTTGGGACGATCTGAAGTTCTCCTGTAGTTTCCTAGCCTTTGGTCTTTTGAAACTCCTCCTTTGAACCCCTTTCATAACCAACTCTTGCTGCACACTGATGATGTGCACACAAAACTTACATAGTGATATTAAACGTCTCTATAAATGATTTCTGTATGTATTTTAAGCATCCAAGAGACTTTTTTGCTGCTTAAGATTGGGATTGAAGAACCTCACCATAGTACACATCCAGGGGGTACCTAGAGAATCTTGGGGATTTGAACCCACAACCTTCTGGTTGCTAGGTGACCTCACAAAACACCACCTGTTCTAAACATATATTTAATACGTTTAATGTAATAGTAAACATTAAAGCGATTCTGATCACATACTGTAATATAAATAACTAAATAAATCTTCTGCACAGGTTATGGAGTTCCATGCAGCTGCTGAGGTTAATTCCCAGGATTCGTATCCGGCGGCCCATTGGAAACCTCCGCCTCCACTGGATTACAGTACTGCCAGCTCAAAGTCTCCCAAACAGCAGGTACTGTAAGTCTCCTCTACATCTTTTTATTCCATTTTCAAATCATAACATGGTCAGATAGGTCAGATTCCACTTTTTAAGTGGAAATCAAGTAAAGTGGAGATTCTTCTATGCAAATCCCATATTGATACTAGGGCTGTTAAAAGAATAAATGAATTAATAAATTAATAAACAAATTAATTTATCACATTATTGTGCATTTTGTTATGGCCTGTTAAATCAGGGGATCTCCATCAGGGGGCCATGGCCAACATCCAGAGAGAGCAAGTGTCTGTGTGAGCATATATATCATATACAGTACTGTCAGTATTTGGTTCTGACCATCATTATGGTTAATTTTATAATGTCCTTAAGGTCTGGTTTGTGTCAGTACAAATACCCCCTTCGGTCCTGTTAATACACTTATCTCAGAAGTGAACAGTCTGAGAGCCCCCCTGTGGCCTAAAACCGCCCATGATATCTGACTTAGAAGCATTTTTATAAAAATAGTCACAGTAAAAATGGAAATGACGAGCTGTAAATTACGTAATTATTCCTTCTGATGGAAAAGCAGACAGTCAAAATTCAGTTAAATTATATATTGTTGTAATTTCTCAAAAATAAACAATATTTGTTTATATTTGAGAAATTATATATATAATTTATAATTTCTAAATGTGACAGGGGGCGGCATCCTGTCACATCTTTGGGAATTGCGAATGCCCCAAATTGTTATTGATCAGAGATTTTTGCATCCGAATGCAAAACTCACCCCGTTTGGTAGCTCTGATGCATAATGAACTCAATAATGAGATTTTCTGTAACATGTGGAATGGTAATTGATTCATCAATTATGTAAGTCTTCCATAGCACATAGGTTTCAATCCTGGCTAGTTCACATGATTCATACAGTTCAGATGAAAAACATTTGCTATGTCTGAAGCAAGTAAATTGCTCATTTGGGCCCTGTTCTTTAACCCTTTTGTGCAGAAGCGCCCTCTACATTTACATTTACATTTACGGTATTTAGCTGACGCTCTTATCCAGAGCGACGTACATCAGAGCTTAAGAAGTCCA
>JBBJLR010059422.1:0-11404 GCA_037577145.1 Brachypetersius gabonensis
TTATAAAAACTTCAGCAGCAACTTTTCCAATTTCCCATATTTATGTAATTCTCAAAACTTTTGGCCACGACTGTATAGTTGGGTGGAGAAGGGGGGTAATCATCCGGGGCTTTACATGTTTCCAACTTTGTGGCAAGTCCCTTCATCATGATTGTGCAACTGGCCACAAAGAGGTGTCCACAAAGACATGGTTCGATGAGTTAGTTGTGAAGGAGGACCTGTATAAAGTCTCAATCTTGACTTTAGGGGTCAATTGGAATGTGTTAACTTTCACATGACATGGAAATTTCACTTTATGAGATTTTTTTAACATTCCTCTAGACTAGAGTTCCTCTAGTCTGCCTATGGTCCTGCAGTGGCTAGAAATTGCGATAGATGTAAAGAGTGCTTTGATCATCCTGCTCTGCAGTTGAGAGAAGGACAGCTCAGACGGTCTGATCTGGAATTTGGCCCATATGTCGTCATTTGGGGAAAGGTTACCTCCCATTTCTCATGCTTTGCCTGCCCAGAGAATTTCGCCCCCCTCCGCTAAAAAATTAGCTCCATCGACTGTCAGTGCAATGTGTGAGAGACCACTTTTTCCTCTAATTTTATTGCTTTGCTATATATGGTTACCCAGCTTTTTACTCTTAGAAAGTGTCTGAAACATTAGCTATGCTAATGTCAAATGTTAAAGCTAACAGCCCAGTTAGCAGGTTACTCTCACAAATGTAAAGGTCGATATCTCATTGTGGGACTGGCTCGAAGTGGCTGTAATTCTGCACCAAGGCTGAATTTCAGAAAGAGACTTCAGATACAGTATTAAGGGGCCACCTATATAAAAGCATAAAAACTCAGCATGTTATGGGACCTTTAATTATGAGCCAGATCTTCTTGACCAACAACAGTGCCACTCTTGTGGAAATGTCTTCCACAACACCATATTAATGATTTTATTCATGAAAAGCGCTTTGTAATGAGATATCCAGCAGCTTTATAAAGGTGTGACAGTCATGTTTCCTCATCATTTTTACCACATAGCGTACGCTGTGTCTTCTGACACCTTTCCATCATAGCCAATATTTTTTTTTTGCAGCGATTTGTGCTACAGGAGCTCTATTGTGGGATTAGACCAGAAGGGTCGCCATTCACTCCCCCATGTACAACAAAGAGCCTTGAGTTTCCAAAGTCTGTAAATAAAAACTATTTTTTTATGCTGAAATCTTCATTTTACAAAGTTGTATCACTGTTAATTGCAAGTTCCTAAAGTAGATTTATAAAGTGATCTGGGCCTCTGTCACGGCAAGCAGCAATCATCTGTTCTGAACATGATGTTACCGAGACAACTGCCTGGCCCAAGTGGTGACAAAATGCGTTTTTTCAGCACTATGGCGTGGGAACATGGCCTGTTTGCCAGGCTTAGGCCTTTCTCTCGTTGGCCCTGGCAGAGCGCCCTGCCCTCGACTTGGCCTGTAAACACAGAGGCACGCTCAGCTTTCAAGAGGATGGACCTCACGGCTGTATGCCAAACAGCCCTTCTACTTACAGGCATGGGTCAGTCCCATCCTTCGCTTTTCTGGGGTCCTGAACAACAAAATCTGGCCTCACAGTACGGTTTGATTTGATTATTTTGTTGTGCCATTCAGTGTTATTCAGCTCATATTATTAATTCACAAACCTAGGAACTGTTTACACAGACATGAAACCTTTGGAAAAATAGATAATAATTAGGCCCGTTACTGCTTATTATGTAAGTCAATGAATAACAGAAAATAATTTATAACATTGTGAGATGCTGCTGTTGTGAGCTTCTCCCTTTTCAGCCAGTTTGCCCCCCTGTGAAGATGTTAAGACTGCTGAACAAGGCTTTCATCATTAAAAGTGCAAAGTAATCACTGTACACTAGAATGTATTTGAATGTGACCTTTCTACTGGTGGTCCAGAACGGTTAATGAGGAATGCAAACTACGCTTTTCCCCTCCTCCAGCCTATCCATCCTGTGGGCATCTTTCTTACGCCACATTCCTTTGTAACAACTTAACTAAATGTGACCCGATCTGGCAAAATGAGTCGGAAGTCGGCGTTCTATTTATTGAGAACTGATTATGTTGAAAAACATCAAAAATATCAATTTTTCTTTTTTGGTCTTATTTGAAAGAAAAGGTCTTCAAAATTAATCTCTCAAAGTTTCATCATAGAAATAATTGCGAAAATGTGCTTAAATGGCTATTTAATCTGAGTTGTAGCTCTTAAAAGAAACCAAGATGGCAGCGCTAGGACGCAGTGGCCACTCCGGGTCCAACACTTTGGTGCTATTGTGTGTTACTTTTCAAGATTTCCCACTGAAACTCGCAAAGACGTGTATCTGAACAGCTGGTACACATGTTTATGACCACCAGACCCTGCTCCAGATAAGAGATAAGCGTGTAGCTTACCTAGGTGACGAGATCTTGGGGTGTCCATGCCAGGCTAAAGGCTAATGCTAGCATCAAGCGACCGTGATGCTACTCTTAGCCACAAAGCAACAAGACTGAATTAAGTTGGTCAATGAGTTCTTTGGCTCTAGTGATGTGTCTTCAGTCTGATTTAATGTATTTTTCTAAGTATCTAAATGCCTGGAGTAAAATAGTGTTGCTGAATACTGGGTGCATCTCTTTGAATGCTATGGATTGTTAAAGATATCAACAAAAAACTGACAAAAACTTTAAATCCGATTTTCTCGATTTTTCAGTTGGAAAATGGCGCTGCGAGACCATAATTCAAAAGATTGTAACTTTACAACCATTTAAGATACAACTTTGACCAAGATATCATTTCGTCTTTTTAATGATCCCAAAACCTCAATTTTGAATTTTGGTTCACTGCGACTCATTTTGCCAGATCAGGTCACAAATGATGTAGTTCATGTACAACAATCAGTCCAGTTAATTAGAATAGACTATAATCAATGATTTGCTTTCATTAAGCATATTTTAAAAAGCTACTTAACATTTTTACATTTCCTTTGTACTAGGGGACAATGCTGATGGAACTGATACAAATATAACGAAATACAAGGCCTTGTTGACACTAACAGCACCAAATCTAATCTGGTTTGCTCCTTGCATTTTCTTCAGCAGCAGAATTAGAGTCACAAGATTCTTTCTCTGATTAAAACCCAATTCCTGTTCCACCCTGCCGTTAAAGACTCCAGCCATGAATCAGAGGAAAGGGCATAGTATGAAAACAAAATCCAAATTCCACCCAAACAGCTGGAAAAGGCCTAACTCAGTGCCCTCCCAAATATCTTGGCCCAGCCTTGAGTCCACATGGAAAGAAGGTTCTTGTTTATGAGTGTTTCAGTAAATACCACAGAATACTAGACTGGTCGTTTTGAACCTGTGCCCACATCAACAGATCATTCTGCATCTCAGTCACTGATATGGTACAATTATTTGTGAAAGATCTACGGGGACCCTGCAAATCTCTCACAGTGTTTGCTCTCTACAGTTAGATCTAAGAGACTGGTTGAGTATATGAAACCAAAGACAACTGTTTTTACTAAGCAGAAGAATATTATAAAATGTGTCCATTTTTGCATGGGATTAGCAGTCAAGACAAGATCTAAAAACAGCAAGAAAAAACTGCTTAGATCTGCAAAGAAAACCCCCCACATCACTGCCAAGCACCTCTAGAGGTTTGGCCAGTATGGGTCTGTTGTGCAGTGTTGTTGCACAAATCTCGGCTACATGGAAGGTCATCAGAAGTTTAACCGCGATCACAAAAGTCAATATATGAAGTGAGAAGCACACTTCGATAAAGCAGAGCCATTTACATCCCCATACTTTTACTTTGATGTTAAACTTTCTGTGCACCCAAGATGATCTAATGTATATGCATTTGTGAATACGAAGTGTTCTTTAGATATCCTAATCAAAAATAGAAAGACTGATGATTGGCTGCAAGAAATCCTTGTAGGGTATGATTTCAGAAGGAAATTTTAATTTTAAGCACAGAGCAACTGAACGGGTGCCCACACTTACAATCATAAAACAAATGTGCATTAATGAATGTTCACGTTTGTTAAGATGTTAACTTACCTGGGAGGGTGAAAACCTTTATATTTTTAACTCCATGTATCTTTCAGTGAACCTGATCATTTACAATTTAGAAGTGTGTCTGTCATATGTGATGTGTGATATTTCACGTAACAACAGCAACATTTTATGTTTTATTTAACTACCATGAAAACAGCATTTCACAAGTGTTGGTATATTTAAAATTACTGTGCATTTTCACAGTAACTGAGTTACTGTGGTCTTAGCACATGAAAAGTTAAAGATTAGATTAGACTAGTTTTGTATTTTTCTATGCACTCTTTTAATGACAAAATGTGGCACAAAATTCTCCAGTAGGGGTTTTTTGACAGTATTTTTGTCCTGATGTTGAAGTGTGTACAGTGATCCCCCAGTTTTACAGTGGATCAGGAGTTGCGGATTCAGTCTCACAAAGATTTTTTTTGAGAACTGAACTCAGTTTTACGCTGAAATATATATATTTTTGGATGTTTATCACAAAAGGTGACATTCACCTCGCTGTGGTGTCCCAATACTTTTGTCCCGTGACCTTCCGAATTGCATATCTTGACGGCGAAAGCACTTCAAACTCCACTGTTCGGTTGATCTCCAAGAGACCTTTCCAAAGAGCCCTCATTTGTATTAGATCAGGTTTTATTCTCCAAAAACCGTTCAACTTTTTTTTTTGTCCAGCGACATTCCGAGTTGCATATCTCTGTGGGGAATTTAAATTCAAATACAGGTTTACCTTTACATTTTCTTTAAGGGTAATCCGTTTTAAAATGACATGAGTTTAAAATGAAAAAGTGTTCTTGGAGCATATTTTGGGGCATATTCTGGGTTTACTTTATAAAATAGGCATTTTTAGGCCTTTTTTTTTATTAAAACACGATTTTTCACCATAAGAGGGTGCTCTTAGAACGTAACACCTGCGAAAAGCGGGGATTACTGTCTATATAGCCTATCTATATATCTATCTACACTATTCACACAACGGCAAAATTCTCAACAGGTGTTTGATCCAAGAATTGAGCAATGCATTTCCTGGTTCAATCAGAATTAGTATTTAAACAGTCCTCCTCATCATGCTGTTCACATTTTGACATCATGAGACCAAGACGACACCTAACACTTGATCAATAGTACCTCGCCACTGCCAGGCTTCAAAAAGGATGTTCTCAGAAGCAAGTGGCCACTGAGATTAGAGTGTCACAGAGTGCCATCAACAGGTTGTAACAGAGATAGAGAGACTGGAAGAGTCACAGGAAGGCATAGAAGTGTATGTCCTTTAGTCATATTCCACACTGCTTTGTTGTGAACAGTGCCCTGCGGAACCAGATAATGAATGCCATTCAACTCCAGGCACATTTAGGGGAGAGGCACCCAAGTGTCACTTCAGACCATTTCAAACTGTTTACATCAGCATGGTCTGCAAACAAGACGACCTGCAGCGGTACCTGACCACACCATCAGGCACAGGCGTAAGGAAGCATTTAGGCTGGATGAAGGACCAGTGGGCCTCAGGGCTGTTCTCTGATGAAAGTTGATTCACACTGAGCAGTAATGATGGCCACCAACGATGTTGGAGAGGAGAGCACTATGCAGCAGCCTTTGGTGGTGGTGGTGTTACAGTGTGGACAGGGGTGTCTAGTCAATACAGAACTGCTCTACACCTTGTGAATGGTACAGTGACAAGCCCAGACTACCTGAATAACATCATTAATCCAGTCATTGTGCCCCTGCAGGTTTAGAAACTCATCTTAATGGGCGCCAATGCTCAAGCTCATCGAGGTCATATCATTAGGGTCACACGGCTGCTGGAGACTGGGGTGCCTCAAATGCGGTGGCCTGCACTTTCTTCAGACCTGAATCCTATAGAAACCTATGGGATCCGCTGAGTCAGTGTATAGAGTCTCGTACCTCTGTACCCCAGAACTTTAGTGACCTGAGGGCCGCCCTTCAAGAAGAGTGGGATGCCATGCCTCAGCGGCCAATAAGTCGACTTGTGAACAGCATGAGACGTCGCTGTCAAGCTATAATTGATGCTCAAGGGCACATTACACGTTATTGAGATTTTTTGTTGTGGTAAACTCACCTCTGTTGTTGGTTTTTGTTTCAATAAATTGTTTGAGATGAGGAAATCACCATTGCATGCTTCTACATAATTTCCCTACGTTTATGATATGATATCACTGTAGTGTGAACTTTTTCCATAAATTTCACCCGAAAGCCAAATGTCCTTAGCTTTTTGTGAGTAGTGTATGTACACTTTAACATTAAGGTCCTGGTGACATCCGAAACGCATCACAAAAACATTCCAAATTTTTTACTGTTTATTTTGACAAAGTTTGTGATTTTTTATCTACACAATATTCAATATCAGCCTCCTTCTTTTTAATACAAACTGACTGTTATCATTCAGTATCCTCAGATTTCCCAGAAATGTTGGGCTAAGAGTTCCAGGAACCTTTTTCTGAAGTTCTGTTTCCAGTTACCTGGCTTTGATGAGTCCTTGACCCCGCTGAGCTGTTTGGAACTGAAGCCAGTTTTATAGCCGCAGGTCTGACATGGTGAGCTGACGCTACACAGAATTTCTCATGGGGAAATCCCAGCTGCTCCGTCTTCAGCACCTAGAGGCCAGGGCTTGCGCTGTCCCCACCCTTGCTATTCACCAGACACCTCTGAGGTAGCTGATGTAAGGTCTAAAAATAAACACTTTTTATCGTGTACCCTAAGTGAACTGGCCACCTTTCTGTAAAAGAGCTCTGGAAACTGTGGGCGTCTGTGACTGTCCTTTACAGTTAGTATGTTTGTCCTAATGTGTAATACTAGGCATATTGTGTGTGAAATTTAATGCTAGTCTTTTACACCTCATCAAAAAAGTTATAAAATCTTTCACCTGGAATAAAACCTTTTACTAGCACCAATTCTTAAGCAGAGTTCACTGAGGTCTAACCATGACGCTAAACTGACTAATCTAAAGACCTACTGGGTAGGCTATAATTATTTCTTCCTTTTTTTAAAGAAATGTTGAAGGGAACTAGATTTAACACAGGGTATGCAAAGAGTCTTGAGGTTTGCTGAGTAAAACACTCTGCTGGCTTTCCGTTATCGTTTAGTTCTCATTTCACAGTAATGCAAATAAATATGTTCTGGGAACAGAACAAAATTAACAAGAATTTGGAAGCCTTTCCATTCATGGTATCCATCCTGGAATAGATACCAAAAATGCACAGGGAGCTCATGGGTAGAGCCTGAATGTAACGTATACATGGGTAGAGCCTTATGAAGACACACACAAGTGTAAGTTATACACCGGTGCAATCTAAAATGAGACATACGATTAAACCTTAAAACTTTGTATTAGCTGTATAATTTAAAACGTTCGTAATCCTTGACTTACAGGAAAAAGTCAAGTCAGAGTATCTGCCTTCCCCTCTACAGTGTGGCAAAGTAAAGTGGCCCCTAATAGTAACGCACAACACACAGTGTGAAATTCTTTCTCTGCATTTAACCCAATCATCAAATGAAGCAGTGGGCAGCTGGCCACACGATGCACCTTGTTCAAGGGTACCTCAGTGGTGGCACTGGCAATGCTGGGATTCAAACCCCACAGCCTTCTGATCATGGGGACAACTCTTGAACCACCAGGCCACCGGTCGTCCCAGGCCGTTTGAATTTGAAGAAACCCAAGACTAAAGGTAGAATATTTCTTATCTGTAATTCTCTGCTATGACCACGGTGCTTTCCAAAACACTTCTGAACTCTGAAAAATTAGTCACCGTTTATTTACACTGGCAGTATTAATGCTGGTATGGCAAAAGAAAACAGAGCAAGAGAAACCTGTCTGGAAATAAATGCACTTGATGAAACCAAATGACTCCAAGACTCCCCTTCAGTTTCCACAGACAACAGCTAAGCAGCAGACCACGTACATGTAAAACCTTTAATGCTGTTTTCAGGCAGAAATCCCTTTAAGTTACCTCACCAGCAGACATGGTTTTTGAACGGTTTCCTATGAATCACTGTGGCCTTCAAGCAACGTGGATAAACCTCCAGAGGTTGTCACAAGTTTCTGACAAAGTGTGAGCTCATCATGTTGGCACTGAATCATTTGGTTCCTCTTCTGTCTTCAGGCATGCAGCAAACATTTCCTGTTGCTTGTATTCGGATGTGAAGCAAAAGCTGTGTCTGGAGGATCATATGACTCCTCAGCCCTGACCAAGGATCACAATGTAGCCAGGAGCTCTGACCATAGTAACACTGAGGTGAGAGCATCCTAGATCTGCAGAAACAGAAAAAAAAGCTGCATGACTAAAGTAAGTCATGAGCAAACATCATCAGTAACAGTGACTCAAGGCATTTAGCCTATTTGTTGTCCTTGCATTCTCATCATTTTTACTTTTTAACATGGTGTGGAAAAAATGCCGGATATATTAAAGTGCACATATACTACATTTTTCCAGTTAAGTTCCTCCTGTAACAGTTTTCAGGCCATTTTCCAACATTTTCTAAATGACCTCTGTTCTGATTCTCCAGCCATTATGCCTCTTTAAAAAAAACAGTCCCAGCTGAAACACTCTTTATAGTCCCAGCATTACTGAATGGATCTAACTGCTGAAAGTGGTCTCCAGAACACATATTCCCTGTTAAAAACTTTGTTCTGAGTACTGAATGTATATAAATTAGTAGATTCAAGATTTTATTTGCCATTTGTGCATGAGACCAGCAGTCCATGCACATTGGAATTCTTGTGCAAAGCTCTGTGAGTCAGGTTACATTTCTGATAGGTAGAAAAGACAGGAAAATAAAGCGGAGAATAAAGCAATCGGCTAGTAGAATACAATATATAAAATATAAAACAATATATAAAAGTTATAAAGATATAAGTGTCACTATACAAGAGGACTATCTACAAAGGATTTTTTAAAAATACAAGTACTCACACATTTTTACTATTGCACATTCTGAATGTTTCACATTTCTACTATTCTTTTTTTTAAAAGACAAATGGACTGAATGGAGTTCGCTGTAATACTGATCCTCTATGATGGACTTGTCCAGGGCGCCTGAGGTGTCTTTGGAAAGCTTCCATTTGTCTAAGCATAGATTCTGTGGAAGTATCTGAAATTACAATGTAGGGATGGAACACCAAAGATTCTTCCCAAGAGATTCTATTAGAATGGGTTTTCAGTCCAAAATGTCCCATAGGCATTCAACATGGTTGAGATCTGGTAACTGCAAATGACATAATATATTATTTAAATACACATCAAACCATTTAGTGACCCCTTTGTGTCATACACACAGGAGCCATGTGTTTATCCAAAGCAACTTCCATTCCCTAACTACAGGGGGCAGTCTCTCTGGAGTAACTGGGGATCAAGGGTCTTGCTCAGGAAATCAGGGGCAGTATGCTGAGTGTAGGCTTCGAACCTAGAACCTCTAGAGGCAAGTCTCCTACCCACTAGGCCACTACCAGCCCCAGGACACTCCCACCAGGATAGAAATGTTTTGTAAGACCATATCAGACTCCAACAGCACATGCACTCGCCCAATATTGCTCTCCATTTTTCACTCCATTGATAAGTGTCTGTAATTTTTACATAATTCAAATGTCAAATTTGAGTAAGATTTCTGTTTTACACCTGAGATTGACATGCATCTTCGGGTTACCTGATCACAAGGGTCCTAATAGTGCCCACTTGTGACTGGTTGTCTGAAATAATTAACATTGTAGGAGGAGTTTCCATTTGCTGTGTCACTTTCTCATTGCAATTGTTTTTAAACCTTAAAATGTTCTTTGTATTTAGTGCTGGATACTTACGATGGTATCATTCAATCTGCATGTTAATGCCAAGTATGAACAAGGCCTAACAGACCTCATCGTCTTTGTATCTCAATGCTAAATTGAGGGCATAGTAGGATGTTATCTCCTTAATTGCATCACACAGTGTCTGGAAACATGTGCATTCGTTATGTTTCTCTATTAATTCTGTTTACGATGTTTAAAGCTGTTTATCTGGGCATTTATGAAACTTCTAAACTCTCCAAAACGTCTCCTTAAGGAAAAAGAGCATTTGCGGTAATCAGCCAATAACTGCTTCAGCGAATTCATCTGTCATTACGGTTCATTAATAATTTGACTTCATTAATCAAGAAGGAGTGTAACCCATCCACGCAGGAGAGCACTGAGAAGATAGCAACCAAAGCTGTGCTCTTCCAGCTGCTGTCCTCTAACCAAGACATTTATCTAAAACACACAAAATTATTAATATTTCACATATTTTGAAATGGTTTTTTTTTTATTATAGTTACGAAGTGCTTTGTTTAGAAATAAACCGTGACGTAGTGTTTTGTACTGAGATAAACATTTACAGAAAAAGAGCAGGTTTTGCATCATGAATCGTAATTTAAAGACTTGCTTTATCTTAAGAGCACATACTAAAAATCTTTTGGCCCACAGATTGTTTACACAGCAGAAAGGTTTGAGTGCTGACGGCACTACAGGTGCATAAACATGTGATTTTACATTTTCCTTAAGGCAGCACTTTTGTCTGATGTCCCTTAAGTTTGATTGCTTTTGCAAGGACAAATGGAAAAATCATTAAACATATGAAGGTATTGCAACAAGACACTCATAAATGCTCTTGCTTCTAAAGGCACAAGAGTCCCAAAACTTTTGATGGGCTGCGTATTTTGTGGTGTGGAATTTTTTTAGGCTTTCAAGCAGGGTGCAACCAGTAAAGCAGAGCTTAAGCAAACACTGATACTGGATGAGGTAATCTTAGCAAAGTGTTACAGGTCATTAGCCAGAGCCGCCTGCTCTCGAGTGAATTACAAACACGTTACACCCAGCCTGGGAGTTCATGGCTCACTTGATCCTAACAACACTTCATATAATAGTGTAGTGAATTCACATTTCCTCTAATACACTGTAAAGCCTACATTTAGAGCAATTTTGAGGTAGGCTTTTAAGTGTTTTTTATAGATTTTTAAAGATAGCAGGGATGATGAAAGGCACAAAGAACCTCCCAAAGACTTGCCCAACCTGTTTAATGTTATTGAACCTGTGCTATCGTTTCTGCTTGATGTGTGGTGGTAGATTTTGGGTCCAGTGGGGTGCCTGTACCTGGCAGAATGCTATGGAATGTGGGAGGGCTAGGCATTCTTCGCTCGCTCTTTGTTTTTATAGCCCTGCACAGGAAGCCCCACTCCAGAGGGGCCTCATTCATGTTGTCTGAAAAATGCTGACTGCTTCCTCCTCCCTCTGGCTGCTCTCCAAGGGGTCTGGTTTTTCACACACACACACACACACACACACACACACACACACACACACACACACACACACACACACACACACACAC
>JBBJLR010059461.1:0-11404 GCA_037577145.1 Brachypetersius gabonensis
ACAGTATATAGTATATACTACACTGTTTTTTGAGCAGGGGGCGCTCAAACTCCAAAGTAAATTAAAAACCACTGATAAGGAATGACCTGATTTTTTAAATATTAAAGTAAGTAGTGAGCAATAATAATAAAAATGATGATGATGATGATTATTGTAAATAATAACGTATGCATATCATACACTATACGCCTTGGTCTTAAGGTGCTTCACCTAAATATGCAGACTAATGCAATAAAACTAAAGAAAATACATAATGCACATAATTTACACAGAACTTCATTTTTTTAAAACTACATATTGAGACAATTATGAATAAAGAATAAACAAAACAGCTGGTTTTAAAACACAAGGCTTTAATTAATATTCTGCTACAAACAGAAGTTTTGGCATGCATAGAATCACACGAGTTAAATTATTTAACCTCCACCCGCCCCACCCAAATCTCTCCAAACACACTGAAATTAGCACACGGGTGTGTGTGAAAGTTAAAGGAACTCAGAGCTGCTGATTTCTACTCATTCCCAATTCGGTTCTACGGCGGTCCTCATGCAAAACAGGGAGCCACAGGCCTTTACAGCAGAGACACACAGTAGAAGTCCCCACAATGTTTATGACAGCGAGATCACACACACACAGAGGGGCACACGTGCATGTGTAGTAAAATACAGCACCATAAACAAACAAACAAACAAATAGAACCTACAGTAAAGGTTATTTCTCCAGCATTTCACAGGGTTTGTTCTGAACAGCTTAAAGATACACAGCAGTCACAGCACTTTAGGGTCCCATTCACACTGCAAACCACCCAATGTATCTAGAACACTAATGACATCATCGTAACGCTAGAATGTGCGGTTCTGTGCAGATAGAACTGGTTTAATGACATACGTTGATGTTCTTTGTTTCAGTAAGTGAATAAGTCTGCCCTCAACAAACACTTTAATACAAACTTTAATTTAAAACAATAAAACCAAAAAACATCTCATGGCCTATGCAAAAGTATATTTAATATATGGAAAATGCCATATTTAATAGTACTGAGGCTCTTATTTAAACTTAAAATAGTCAGTGCGTGTGTGGGGGGGGGGTATTCAGTCTGTAGTTAATTGTGTTAATAATGACAATAGTGATTTGCCTGTGGACGTAATGTAAACATATTTCCCCCATAAAAAAGATTTAATGACATATTGCTGAGCCATGACCGTGGAGATGTTGCTGTGTAAACATGTTTAATTACAATAAAGGTAACAAAAGTAGCTGTGTGTTTGATGTAACTAATCCAGGCTGTGATGCAGTGTTACCCAGCTCATCTGATTCTTCACAGTCATAAATACTTCATCAGGCCTGTGTAAGGGGGCGGAGCTAGACTGCTATAGTCAAGTCAAGTTTATTTAAAGGAATAGACTAGAAGTACTGGCTGAATATGTTTTTGTACGCGGAATGCTGCTCTTGTAGTTTTAGATACATTTACACTGAGAGCTTTAGAGCTCAGTTCAGATTTACTGCTCAGAGGTGCTTTTTTCTTTTTGTTTGACAATTTCCATTTTTACACGCACATCTACACACTGAGGAAATGAAATGGTTTGTTTGTATGCAGTATTTCTGAGGCAACATTGATATAACTATCATTTAATGTCTGCTGCATGAGTAAAGTGTCCCTTTGCCATATGTGAACATGCCACAGCACACAGTGTAAACAGCACAAAATTCTCCGTATTTAACCCATTCCCTAAGTGAAGCAGCGGATGATGAAGATTTTAATGATAAAAATGATATGGTATGTTTTCACCCCCATTATAGTTTGTGCAGCATTTACTTAGTGTTAGAAGCTACTAGAGACCCCTATCTGTGGTCACCCTATGGTGAACGGAATGTGCCCGTTTACTGCTCTTAGGCATGGTCTATTGTTTTTACTCTATGTTGAACAATGTGTGAACTGGGCCTTTTTCAGCCCTTGAACTGGGCCTTTCCAAACTTAAAGTAGAAAACATCTACTTTTGTGAAAATTGTGCTGACACCTCTTAAGTTGGGAAAACCTTGACCAGCAAAATTTACAGGAAATCCCTGCAATAGACGACTGTAATGACTGACGTCAATTCAGTTATAGGGTCCAGGGGGCTTCTGCACAAGACTTAAAAACGTCCATGTGATAGGTGCATGCACAAGGCGTGAAACAAAGAAAATAATGGCATTTTCAATTTGGGAAGGTGGAGACATTAGAGACTTGAGTATTTTTTCTTATTGGCAGAGCACCAATTATGAGGTGTAATCTGAGAAAGGGCTGTTGTATCCTAAAGGTCCATGTCATTTGATTGTAAGGTGTGTTGGAGAGAGGATCCTCCGGCAGACCATGAGGCTGTTTCATTCTTTAATAAAACAAGCAAGCTGCATTTCCCAGACTGCTTGTGATTTTTTGAATTAGAAAAAGTTTCAGGTTTAGACTTTTGCTCCAATTTTTCACAACAAGGGCAGCAAGGAACACAGCACCCATGGACAGAATGTGTGGTGAAGGTAACTTGCTCAAATGTACCATTTTTTTTTACATTATATTGTATATTTTTATAGGTTAGGACCGGAAAGATCAGATTCAACGTGATTTTCACACTGTGATACACAAACACTATTTGGACAAAGGTTTTGTGACAGCCCTGTTATTCAGGGTTTGGGCCAGACCCAATATTAATGCTTCAGCAGACCAAGACATTTTGGACAACTCCATACATTGTGGACACAGTTTGGGGAAGAACCTTTTCTATTCCAGCATGACTGTGTCCCAGCGCACAAGAGCAAAGACATGGATGCATGAGTTCAGTGTGGAAGAACTTGACTGCACAGAGCCGCAATCCCATCCAACACATTTTGGATGAACTGGAATGGAGATTGAGAGCCTTCTCGTTCCATAAATACTGAATGAATGAACACAAATTCCCACAGAAACTCCAAAATCTTGTGGAAAGTCTTTTAAGAAGAGTGAAAGCTGCAAACTCCATAATAAAGTCTGTGTATTTGTAGTCTCTGTTGGTGTAATAGTTAGGTATCCCAATACTTTTGTCCATATAGTGTATATCAAAAACAGATCTGAGCAAAGAACTGAGACTGGACTGCAATGTGAATACAGAGGTCAGGTTCGAGTGTGAACAGGACGATCAGGACCCGTAACAGTATTTACACGCTACATCACAGCCCTGTATTTCACACAAAAAACATTTGGTTTTCCGTGGTATTGGCCCTTTAAGTTGCATGAAGACATCAGACACTGAAATGAGTCACATATAAGGAATAAAATACTTTTCTGAGCATATTTCTAACACAAATATAGTCTTATATATAAATATATCTCTGAAGAGAAAAAGAGAACCTCTGATCTGTAAATGCACTGAAATCTGGGTTCTACTTTTATATTCACAACATAAAAGAGAGCTGGTGTTTCCAAACGGACTAAAAAAGAATAAATGGGGTTACGGTATTTTGGTCTGACAGCAACAATTTATATGCATGATTTACAGTACTGTGCAAAAGTCTTGAGCCTCCCCAATTTCTTTATATTTTTTTAAATCACCTTGTTGGTGTAAAAATACTATTTTCTTCTTGTCGAACTGTCTTATATTTGGCAAACTGAGTAGATTAAATGAAAAAAATATGAACAAATGTTTTGGTGTGACAGGCTGCAAAGTGTCTAAAGATACAAGGAGCCTGGATAAAGGAGTTCCAGCCACTCAGCATTCAGCACCACCAGTATACTGATCACCGCCTGATCATCCGGAATCACCTGCACCTGTTTCTTCACTGGTTCAGGACTTAAGTTAGATGTGCTTTGTT
Organism: Brachypetersius gabonensis; assembly: GCA_037577145.1. Taxonomy (NCBI): domain Eukaryota; kingdom Metazoa; phylum Chordata; class Actinopteri; order Characiformes; family Alestidae; genus Brachypetersius; species Brachypetersius gabonensis. Next base: position 3,820 of record JBBJLR010059461.1, read on the forward strand.
CTGCTTGAATGATTAATATGTAGGTCACTGTGTGTCTTAACAAACAAGAAAATGAGAGTAAAAGTCTTTTAGGAAGCCTTGAAAACTGTTCCTCAAGACCACATTAAAAACAAAGAAGTCTGGATCATTGGAAGAAAAATATGAAGAAATGAGGGGTGGATTAAGACTTTTGCACAGTACTGCATACATCAGTTTTGCTGTCATTCAGTAATAAATAAACAAATAAATATCCAGATCAGTATAGTACTGCAGGGGGTCAGGTGTCTGATGCATATGTCTCTGAGTTCAGACAGAAAGTGCTGGAAGATCTCAGGTTTTCCTGCAGGAGGTTTTGGTCTCAGTTTTACAGCGAGAGAGGAGCTGGACGCTGCTGGATATTGAGAACTGTTTCCAGCAGACCCAGTTTGAGGGCCTGTTTGGGTGAGTCTGAAGGGGCAGTGATGTGTTTGGCCCTCACTTTGGAGTCATCGAGGTCACATTGAGGTCAGAGGCTGTGTTCCAGAAGTCTGTCTGGTGAGGACACAGTTGTTTCCTGAACTTTCCTCCACAGTTCATCCTGGACAGGAAACTTCTGCTAAAGCTGCGGCCACTGCAGTTTGGGTTCAGCGGGACATCATGCGCACAAACTCTGGCCCAGAAAAAGCAATTCAAATGACAATTTCAGCTTAAAACCAATTCAAAAGCACTACATGCACTACATGGTGAACACAGCATAGTTTTCCATATAACAGTGCTCTACATAGTGAGCATAGCATTACATGTAATAGAGCACTATATGTTGAACAAAAGGTAAAGGGCACATTTGGCTGACAACTTTGTGGTCATTGGGTTCACAGGCAAGTGCTTTATCCACTAGGCCACTACCAAGTTATTTATTTCGATACAATAGTGGAGTACATAGTAAGCAGGACTCATTACATAGTAGACTAAAGAATAGTTTCACACAGGATCTGTGTGCTATATAGTGAATAAGGTATATTTTCACACATGATCATGCACTATATAGTGAACATGGCATAGTTTTACACAATAGTGCACTATATTGTGAACAGGGCCCAGTGTCACGGGTTGAAGTGCACTATATAACGCATAGGGTGTAGATTCAGACATAATAGTGCACTATATAAAAAGAAAGGCTTGCTGTATATTGAACGGAGCATTGTTTCCCAAATAATAGCACACTATACAGTCAGTATGGCATAGTTTCCCACAATAGTGCAATATATAGTGAATATGACATAGTTTCACACATAATTGTGCACAATATATTGAATATCACATAGTTTTGCACATAATAGTGCACTCTATAGTGAATAGAGCGTAGCGTTATGTGTAATAACACACTATATAATTAATAGGGTGTTGCTTCAGACATAATAATGCAATACAAAGTGAACAGGGCTCACTATGAAGTGACACAAGGCTTAGCTTCACACGTAATACTGCACTAAATAGAAAATATGGTCTAGTTTTGCACATTTAAGTGCCCTATATATTGGTGGAGGTGTAGTTTAGTACGCAGTCATCTGTCTGAGCTGCATTTTTATTCATGAATACTTATAATAAACTAAAGAGGGGGGAGGAGAATTATGTCCTTGTTTAAGTGTGCAGTCATGGCAAGCTGAAGCCTCCGGGTGTTACACTGTCACCCTCGTTCAGCTCATAGTGAATGTGCGTGTGTATGTGTGTGCAAGTGTGTGTGTCCTGCAGCAGCTGCTATTTCTGTCCTCCACGTCTTTCTGCTATGTTATTGAGGAGTAATCTAGGAGGTGAAATAATCCCTCAGTTAGGAGATAATCTGGCAGAAAGCCATGCTGCTCTGCTTTTCTACAGCATGCTGCAACACCCACACACAGACGCACGAGCACACACCTCTTCAAGCTTCGTCACACACACACAGTGAATCATCTGACAGTCCACTAAAGGCAGGAAGTGACTGATACAGTAACATATGAGGAGACTAAAGGTACCCCCCCGCCCAAAAAAAACCCAACAAGGATAAAAATACAAAGGGCAAAAATATAACAGATGAACAAGCATAGAACAAATTTGTTCAAAATACCATAAGCCATCCCACTTCTAATATGTTTAATAACTCATTTATAAGGCGGCTGAAAGTAATGTTTGCTAATTTAATGCTAATAACTCCTTTATACGGCACGGGTAAATAATGTTTGTTTATTTGATGCTAATAACACTTTTAGATAGCAGCGGTGGTGAGTAATGTTTGTTTATTTGATGTTAATAACGTCTTAATAGGGTGCTGGTGAGAAAGTTTGTTTAACGGTTGTTACTAACGTCTCTAGAGGGCGATGGTGAGTAATGTTTGTTTATTTGATGTTAATAGCACCTTTATAGGGCAGCGGTGAGTAGCGTTTGTTTATTTGATGTTAATAGCACCTTTATATCATGGCGGTGAGTAATGTTTGTTTATTTGATATAGTGTTTGTTTAGTTCATAAAGTTAATTTGATGAAACATTTGTTTATTTGATGCTCTTGAAGTCAGCAGTGCAGGATGATGGTGTAGTTTATTTTTACTACATAAATGGCTCTCTCACCTTCAAAGTCAACATGGCCGTCTCCATTCAGGTCAATGTCCTGGAGGATGTCCTCCAGATCTCTGTGACCCACCTGGAGGGAAAAAGCATGCACACACACATAAGCACAAATAATCACACACATACACTCACATACACACACACACACACACACTCACATGCATACAAGCCTTTCAGGTAAGATCACGAAAGAGAGAGAGAGAGAGAGAGAGAGAGAGAGAGAGAGAGAGAGAGAGAGAGAGAGAGAGAGAGAGAGAGAGAGAAAGAATGGAGGAGAAAAATAAGACATGATGAAGTGACATGAATGAAGGAGGTATACAGGTACAGAGGGTCAGTTGTACTCTGACCTGTTGACCCAGAAGTTTCTTCATGGCCTCCCTGAGCTCCGCTGTGCTGATCTGACCATCTCCATTAGTGTCGAACTGGTAAACAAACACATACACACACAGCAGCACATTTAGATTCTTCAGGAGGACCATTCAGTTACTGAGCAGAGTAGAGGTTCAGAAAACACCCCCCAAACCAGAGAGACCCAACTACCTGGCCATCCGACTGCCTGACAACCCGACTCTGGACTAAAGACTAGAGCTAAAGTTGGAAATCTATGAACGTTCGGCACCATCGCAGAACTCTAAAGACAGATTGTAGTGCAGAGCCATAAACATGCCGCAGAACTTCAGCCAGACAAAAAACACTGTTGTTCACATAAAGACTGATCAACTCAAAATAATGACTGAATATAATGATTATATCTTATAATGATTTCTCTTAATATAATGATTTATTATCTCAACATGATGACTCATTACCCACAATAATGAAAATCTAAAAATAATGCCCTATTATCTCAAAATTATGACAGTAAATTAATTAATTAGTTGGTCATTAATTAGTGCCTCTGTGAGTAAGGCTACCCCAGAGAGAAAGTCCAGTCGCAGTGTTATATAAGCTACAGAAGATGTAGAGCGGTCTGGAAAGAGGTCTGCTCGTGTGAGTGTGCGAGTGTGCGTGCGTGTGTGTGTGTGTGTGTGTGTGTGTGTGTATTTACGTGTGTGTTTTTCTGTGTCTTAGTGTTTTTGTGTGTGTTTGTGTGTTTACCTCTTTGAAGGCGTCTCTCAACTCCTTCACTCCAATCATGTCGGCCGTTTCTGCTAACAGTTTTGGTCCCATCAGTTCCACAAAGTCCTCAAAGTCCACGTGTCCCCCGACTGAACAGACAGAAAACACACTGCTCAGAGCACCATTTCCTCACAGCTAGTAACAGACACTTACACCCCACCAGTTAGCATGATGCTAACAGCCTAAACATCACACCCTCTTGCAAAAGAGTTTATAAAGAACAGCCTAATCTCCAGTTTCTTGTTCCAGTGTTCAGTTCCACCTTCAGCAGTTTCGGCCTTTGACACTTATAACATTTAACATGTAGCATTTGGTATTCGGCCAACAAGTGTTTTGGCAGCTAGTGGCCTAGTGTCATCACTGAGGCCCCCTTGAGCAAAGTCCCATTCCCACACACTGCTACCCAGGTGTCTCCAGTCAGTGGCAGCCTACTGCTTCATTTGGTGAATGGGTTAAATACAGAGAAAGAATTGCACGTTGATCACACTGCTGTGTTCACTTTACTTTTTTACTTTTTGCTCATATATGTTTTCACTTTTGGTGCGCTGTTTGATACTATGCATCACACACCAGTCACTCTGACACATAACGGCTCACTCTGATTGGTCAAGGTCGCGAAAATTGTGTCGTTATTAGTGAAAACATCAGGGTCTTGTCACAGTAACTGTATCACTCTGCTGAGCAGCGATTGACCGACAGCAGCCCCACATCACACCTTCAACCTGACCACCCCTCACATACCCTCTATCTGCCCTCCACACAGACACAGTCAATCTGAACACCCCCACCAAAATACAACCAGGTTCCACCAAAATAATCAAAATAATGAGGCAATATCCTAGTAACACTGTGGCTGATGTTCTTGTTAGCGTTAGCGTTTGTGTTATCGTACGGTTCATGTTGATCTGTTGGCTGAGCTCAATCAGCTCCATCTCGGTGGGCATGTAGCCCATTGTCCTCATGCAGTTCCCCAGATCTTTACAGCCGATGAAGCCGTCCTTGTCCTTATCAAACTCTTTAAAGGCCTCGCGAAGCTCTGCAGAAAAAAACAGACAAACACAAACACACAGCATTCTGAACACACTGATCCCAACAACAAAGAGATAATTAACATAATAAAGATGAACAGAGCCTTCATCGGAGCCCTCCAGCACCAAACAACCCTTCAGACCCACTGAAAGAGTTAAAACCCACTAAAATCCATTAAAACAAGTATGAGTTTAATATCAGTCTCACACCGACACCAACTAACTTTTGAGATTCAGTCTAAATGTATGCTCTGATTTGTCATATGATGCTGGATAAAGATGTACATCTGTTTATATATAATATGACTAAATAATGTAATTTAATAGCATGAAGCATTTTATAGGGCATAACTTTTGTTTGCATGGATGTAAACAATAAATGAGTACATTCAAAAACAATATGATACCATTTCACATGATATTATTTCACATTTCATACTGTCCAACTCTTTTTTGTTTACTCATCACTGCTTAAAAAAAATGTATATGCACTCACTGACTGTATACATTATATATATATGATAAATAAAATTGTTGACTGTATATTTAGTATACAGGTACATGTCATATATAAACACTGATTGACTGTATATTATAATGTATGTGATACATATAAAGTGGAAAAAGAGAAATCTTTACCATCCAGCTCTTCTGGCCGCAGTTCTCTGTCCTGAAAAATAAAATAAAATAATTTTCACAAGTGGAGCACGGTCTTACTGTGTTCCGTCGCGGTTTCCTCAGTGTAAATGGGTGAAGATTCTGTACTGAAAGGTCAGCGAAGGGGTCACATGTGAAGGGGTTTTCACTGTAGTGTCTGATTTGAACTCTTTCAGACCTTCTCATCAGTTCTTCATTCACAGATGAAGTGAGGAACCTGTTGCTTCAGTTTATATTGAGGGGTTGTTTGGTTGTGGTTCTGCAGCATTCTAGACACATTCCACCTGTGTGTACCTGTGAGGGTCAATTTAAAGGAACCCTTCTGCATTTTCCAGTATGATCTCCATCTGCTGCATTTGTACTGAACAGTCAAAACACAGCAGTGAGGAACCCTCACCCTTACAGACATTCTTCAGAGATGAACTAATGATTCCTGGGAACTGGAAAACTGGAAAAAAACTGAAGTTAAAATCTTTAAATGGAAAAACATCCAATCAGGAAATTTCTCTCTGTGGTATTTGGACAGATTGAGCTAACCAAGCTCTTACACTGATCAGTCCTTCAGGAGCTGGATGGAAGGTCCTACTAGTCAGATTCACCACTAACATCATTAGTAAGAAGAATCAGCCAATCACATTCTGATCTACAGTGGGAGAAAACATCACTCTGGGCTTTCTGAAGGTTCTAGATACTTCACAAGTTATAGCATAAGCAGGTTTCAGTCAGTTCTAGATACATCACTGACTGTTATGTCATAGTGTAAGAAGATTTTTGTCAGCTCTAGGTAGTTCCCTGGATGAGGAACTGTAACATGAGCAGGTTTCAGTCAGTTCTAGATATGTCACTCATAATATAGCCATAGTATAAGGAGGTTTCAGTCAGTTCTAGACACATCACTGACTGTGGAGCCGTAGTGTAGTCAGGTTGCTGTCAGTTCTAGATATGTCACTGACTGTAAAGCCATAGTTTAATCAGGTTCCAGTCAATTCTAGATATGTCACTGACAGCAGAGCCGTGGTGTTGTCAGAACTGAAGGCAGAGCCAGTGAAACTGTGCTGGTTAAGAAATACTCTAAATTCTTCCCTTTGGAAAAGTCGTTCCTTATGAGAGAGACCCAGATTCACAGCTGAATTAATAAACATCTTTAACTCAAGGTTTCATTAAAATGAACTGTTGGAACCTGTTCTGAGTGGAACCATCCAGACAGCAGACACTGCAGATTCAGATGAGGACTGAAACAGCTGGAATGTTCTTGTAAGTCTGATCACATGACTTCTGACCCAACCCCACCCCTCCTTACCACTACACACACACACACACACACACACACACACACACACACACACACACACACACACACACCCCGCACTGCAAATGAGTGTGTTCTGCCCACAGCTCGGGCAGCAGACTGGCACAACACATGGCACACTCACCCCGGGCAACAACACACTCACTCACACACACATACTCAACAGAACAGCAATGCTGGACCCCTTTAAGGTCAAATATGTCCATTAGAAGCAACCATAAAGCAAAACAAGATTCTCCATCACATCTACAAAACCCTTACACACTGCGGAAACCTCAACTCAGACACACCATAGAACCCTCAATTCTTATACACTGTAGAACCCTCAACCCTCACACACTACAAAACAGTCAACTCTTACACACTGCAGAACGTTCCATAGCAGTGTTCCACAGTACAACGCTGTACATTCCACAGTAAAGTTTCACAGTACATCATTCAGCTGCAGAACATTTCACCGCTCACATTGTACTTTCATACTATTCATTCTCTTTTATAATAAAAATGACAATAATAATTTACAATGATAACAATACAAACATTTCAATCCCAAAATGCTTCACAGAATAGGTAAAAAATCCTCACAGAAATAAAGCAATGAAACAAAATCACAAGAACAGTAAAAACAACAAAATAAACTATTCTCAAAAATAAAAAAAAAACAAAGCAATAATCAAATGAATTACAAAATTAATCAGGAAATTAAACTAGGAGATAAACAAAACAACAAAATCAAACAACAAAATAAAAGCAGATGTAATATAACTAGTGGTGGGCATAGATTAATTTTTTTAATCTAGATTCATTTTACTGTAATCTTGGAATTAATCTAGATGAATCTAGATTAAAATGGCTCATTTGAATTCTGCCGAAGGTCTGAAGCCCCCCCAAAATGATCCCAAGCCACCCTAAA
>JBBJLR010059472.1:0-11403 GCA_037577145.1 Brachypetersius gabonensis
CCCCCTAGAAGAGCTGGACAAAGTGGCCGGGGAGAGGGAAGTCTGGGTTTCCCTGCTTAGGCTGTTGCCCCCGCGACTCGAATCCAGATGATGATGGATGGATGGATGGATAATAATGTGAAATTAAGTAATAGTCCTGATATGCATGTTTTTGGTGTGTTAAACGTTAACCAAGACTTCACACTCCTCTTCAATCTTGAAACGGCTAATAAATTGCTGGAAAAGTGGGACACTGTATTCAAGCCAGGAATCCTTGAGGAAGCCGTGGGCTTGACTTTAACTCCTGCTGTACGTTCCCTCATCTCATCAGCAAGAAAACAGACAATCGGTGAAGACAATTGCAGTAAGTTGTATTTCTCTATACTATTACCGTATTATATCAGAAACAAAGATTTTAGTATTTTTTTTGTTATAAGTCCTGTGTAGCAACAAATGTATATGATGGGTTAAGGCTAATTCAATAATTTATCTTTGCTATTTTCAGAATGGGACAGTGACTTGGCCACTCTGCTTTTGCTCGTTCACTTCCTTCCACCTCAACCGGGAGGCAAGAGAACTGCCAAAATCAGTGCTGCTGATGCTGCTGATCACCTTGTTGTGTATCATAAGGTAATGGTGTGTGTAAACTGTTTTTGTAGATGCCATGTTCTTAATAGGCCTAGGTGATTAATGTAATGCTTTCTTGTTTCTTTATAGTCTTGCAACAGCATTGATCAACATGTTCAGCAAAGAGAAGGGTACCTCCTTGCTGTAGGAAGAAACTAAGACCAGATTGATGAGAGAGTCCCCAAGAGTAAAAGAGCTTCGCGTGAAACTTCTGAATGATTAATATTTGTGAAGCAGATGAGAATGCTGTCTCGTTTTAAATGCAAAGCATTATATACATCTAGTCAGTCACTCATTTCACATTTAAGGTTCGAGCATGCCTTTTATCCCACTGTAAAATTCAAGTTGATTTGTGGACAAGAAACATGCATAAAACAATTTAGCACTTATTCTGGATTTAGAAAACATTTAGACACTAGTCATCCATCCCAGTACATCCCTGAAAGCACTGTGAATGAAAATAGGCATTTATCTTCCAAAGACAATACATCCGAGACACCGTGTACTTTAGGTGATGAGTCTGTATTAGATACAGAGAATCTTGAGAACAGTGAGTCTGGTTTTTCACCAAGTCATGTGAAAAACATGTGTGCAGATATTGTTGCAAAACTACAAGGAAGTATCATCCATTAATGTATCACTGTAGTATGATTTAGAGGAATTGGTAACTGAGATACACTCTCAGATACACTCTGAGATTCAGCACAGAGTACTCTCTGTGCTGCTTTTCCTGTAAACGATTCTTTAAAGTCAGAAGCAGAACATAATTTAAATGAATTTGAAAACCCCTTTGCTTCTTTCAATACAGATTCTAAAAGAAATAGTTACTTTACTGAAAAATGGGGAATTGTTGAGCCTGTTGAATTAGTTTTAGGTGTCAGGTATGATAGTAGATGGAATGAACATTATTTTTTCACCAAGCATTACTTATGGGATGACTGTAGTATTTAAGCACTTAATACATGAACACCACCAACTTTTTAAGCTATAGTACCCAGACCGAAATTTAATACCCAAACATCATTTCATGATACATTACCCATCATGCATTAGGAAAATTGGTCCTCTTTTGCACACTTGGAGTATGAAATTTGAAGCAAAGCATAAGCTTTGCAAAAACACTCTCAAAAACTTTAAAAACATCACCAAGTCTTTAGCCAGATCACTGTTGGGTATCATTGGGACACATTGACATTCCAATGTAAAGAATATGGTCCAATGTCTTTGTACCGTTTTGAAGAGTCTGGTGTTGTTGATGAATTGTAATGTCTCTTTCAATTCAGCAGAATGAAAATGTCTGTTGCACTAATTGGGTTAAAATTGATGGAGCAGAATATCGAATCGGTCTTATTGTTTGTAATTAGATACAGCACGAGCTTCCAGTCTTTTCCAGAATCTCACAAATTCTGTTGATGCGTGATAGTATCTATTTTCTGGTGAATTCTCTGGTAACACTTTCTTTCAATGAGCATTACCATGCCTTTACTTTATGTGATGGAGAAGAAAAAGAAGCTGACATTGAGTTGCAGAGTTTGCGTTCTTCAGTGTTCATATGGATCAGATGACAGCATGTATGTGGTGCTTCTCCATTGTTTGATATAAATTGAGTGTAATCACAGGCAGTAAGTTATTTAAGTTGTATTTGGCCAAATACAAAATGTTTGTATTGTTGACATTCTGAGGACAGTTTCATAATGATTCATGAAGGTGAGTCTTGTTTAAAAAGCCCAGATTTTTTGTGTGGGTTTTTTTTTGCTCAATAAAAAAAGAAATGTGTAGATTTGATTTATTAACATTTCTAAGCCCTTAAGACAAGAAAAATTTGTCCAGAAATGTTACTAATTTGTCATTTTTAACATTTTAATTCCAATGGATGCAGGCCTAATGTTAACACTATTCAGAGTTTGATGAACCCATAATCAGTGTTAAATCTGCAATAGTCAGGGTTTTTTATTCACTCTTTGTAGATATGATTCAAACTTGTATGGTGTTAAAACACCACTAATTGGAGTTACTTATTTACTCTCCTGACTAAACGAGAGTTTTTTATTTAACACTAACGGAGTAGACTGAACAACACTGAGATAGAGTTAAATTCCTTACACTGGAATGAGAGTTAAATCAACACTGGCTAGAGAGAATTATATAAACACTGCAAAAGTGTTAATTTTAACACTTACAGAGTTGATTTAACACTGGTGATTTTACTGTGTAGATTAAAAATAATTATCTATGCCTGTCACGTCGGGCCGTGCACGGGGAGTGAGGTGGGGCGCAAGCAGGCAGGTTCCATAAGATGGCTTTTATTAGAAAAGACACAGACTCTACATACAAAACCAAAATAGGTACGAGGACCTTAAAACACAAAGCAAACTACATATAAGAAACATGAGGAACAGGGAAGGTAAGAATAATGGTGAGGGTTGACCAGCCACTGAAACATGAACTCACAGAACTTAAATACTAAACCTACATAAACAAGAACCTATCCCAACACACAATCACTTTAATGAAAACACAAGACACCTGACACTGCGACTCTATACACAAACACACTGAATTCAAAATAAGAGTCCCCGAACCAAATCCCAATAGCAGCCTCTGGTGGCCGACCTGTGGACGTCACAATACCATTTTTCAGGGCTGGGAAAGTTAACGCATTTACTTAACGGCGACAATTATTTTATTGCATGTTAACGTAGGCTTTTAAAATCTTTTCATTTTAAAAGGTCGGGGCTTTCACCCGAAGCAGCTGAGCTATTTAACATTATGGTGACGTGTTGTGATGAAGAACAGAAGAATTTTATTCCGATTGTAGCAGGATAAGTGTTGCCTGTTGTGGCTTTTGGATTCAGGTGAATTAACTAATGGCTGTTGGGTCCAGGTGATTCATCTAATCACCATTGGCGGGCGCACTATAAATAGAGTGCTCCCCTAGGCTCATTCCTTCTTGTTGTGTGGGTATTTCCTGTTTGGTGCATCTTACTTTTACAGCGTGCACAGGTACCTTTTTGCCCTTGCTGTGGCCTCTCCCTTCCAAGTAGTGGCTGATACTGCTGATTGAGGAGATCACAAAGCAGGTGGAAGACTGCTGATTCCTCCTCACGCTGTCATTGTTTGATGGGATCAGTTCGTAGTCTGCATTGTCCACATCCAGGTGGACTGGGGTTGGCATACATGTGCATGGAACACTGCTGCTTTGCCTCTACTGGCTTTGTGGAGGACTTTGCTCCTCTGGGCAGGTCTTTTACCTCTGCTGGCATCGTGGAGGACCTTGCTTCTGTTGGCTCTACCAAATACCTTGCACCATGCTGCCCTGTTCAACTGGTGCTGTATTTTAAACCTGGACCTGTGTAGGGCATTACTGTCATTTGGGTTTTGCTTTGGTTTCTTAATTTGTTTTGTTTATTGTGTCCTCGTTTTGTTTTTGTTTCTTTCAGGAGCTGGGTACCTGTGGTGGTTCCCCTTTGATGGTGGTAGAGTTTCCTTCTGTGTGCTGTGTTTCAACCCTGTGATTTTGGTTGTGTGTGTGCGCGCACGAGTGTGTGTGGGTGTCCTTTTGTGGTGATCCAGTCTTTGTGGGCCCACCTCACCAATAGTGAGTCCCAGCTCCTTGGGTTTTCCCTTTTTGTTTTAGTTGCCCTGCTATATTAACTTTAAACGGTTTCACTGTTTCCTTTTTTTAAAGTATATTAAATTTTTTTTAAAGTATAAATAAACTAGTTTTTGATGGATGGAACCACGTCTCCTGCCTCTTGGGTAACTTGTGTGTCCTCCAAACTATCGGTTTATAGACCGAAAATTGGTATTCTTTGGGTTAAATTCAGAAGCTGGCGTTGTCGGTTAATTTAATTGTAGTGAACCGCTATGGGAGCATATGACGCCTGAAGAAGGTGCTCTCCAATAATCAACCCCCGCTCTCGTCACACAAGCTATGTGTTTTTTTTAACACATAATAAATCCCTACTCATATTAAGACAAGCTACCCCTCTCATAACATTTCCCCAGAACAGAAAAGGCTATTCAGCCACCTATCACCCCAACAGCAAGACCTCATGGGAGGTACAGTCCTGCTGTTCATCTTGTGCCGCTCGCTACAATGAATAAAAGTAATGTCCCAAGAGCACCTGCATATAGTAAAAAAAAGCATTGCGTTTTGGCAAATGCCTATTATGCTAGTGTAAACCCTAAATATGCTCCCAGAACACTTTAATTTCATTTTAAACTCAGTTTATTGCATTACCCTTGAAGAAAATGTAAAGGTAAACCCATGTTTGCCTCTAACTTAATTTACACACAAAAAAAAAAATGCAGGGTTTTAAGAAGGACAAAACGAAAACAAGAGAAACACTCAGATGATCCATGGGGACGATGCCACAGACGTTGCAAATGGCAGTAGCAAGGAGAAATAAATAATCAGAATCAGAATTTTATTGATCCCCAAGGAAAATGCTTAAAACTGTTAGTATTAGCAGTTAGCATTAGCAGCATGCGGAGAGCCAAAACAAAGACTCGTACACAAAGGAAACACTGAAATAACTCCCTCTACCCACGTGTTTAGACAGGGCACAGCTTACTAAAACTAAAACTTAAATAACTGTATACGTAAATAACACGTCTTTTTGTCAGGATTTTTGTTTGATTTTATTTGTCTATTTGTTTGCCCATCATGGATGGACCAACAAAAGAGGTTCAAAATCATGAAGGTGAAGTTATGACAAAAGTTATGGATATTGATACAGTGGTATATACAAGGTGGATATGATAGTGGCAAAGTGGCCTGTGTTTTCAGTTTATTACGTGGCAAGGAAAAAAGACCTTAGAGGTGCAAAGGCAGCTGTTGGTATTCCTGTAGAGTACTATTGTTTACTTGTTGATCATCTTGGCTTATTGCATCAAAGCTGGAAGCTGGACAGAAAATCGAATTTATGTGGGGAAAGGCCAAAAATAGAAGCAAATAGTCTTTGAGTTCTGTAGTGACTCACAGGGAATAGAACTTCAGTTCTCCTTCCCTTTCTCTTTCTCTTTTCTACTCTTTTTCAGATTTTCACTGATTTCCCAAGCAGCCAAAATGATGCCTAAGAAGTCAGTTTCATGTTCATAATTTCACAACATTAGCAAGTCTTTTTGAGATTGAAACAGGCAAATGATCGTCCATTGGGTTTAGTGGATTAATCAAGGCTTGTGACGCCACCGAGTTAAATAGGTGCAACAGAACACTAAATGAATGATTATCACTCTTTCATGGTTCCGACGGGTTTCTGAAATCCTTAAAAAAAAAAAATTTAAGGCCTTGAAAGTTTTTGAAAAAACATAGAAAACTGACATGCGTTATTGAAAGTGCTGATGTAAATATATTTGTTTATATAAGTGACAAATATATTACAAGATTTTGTGTAAGAATAGAAATTGAAGTTTTTATATTATTTAGATTGTTTTTTAAGTTAGTAAAAAGGCATTTCTCTGATTGTATGTGTGACTTATGTCATCTGTGGATCCTTGCTTTATGGGCCACTTGCCTTGAGAAGGATTGATGGTCAAGTAAATTTGACATTTAAGAACTTTGGAATAGCATGTCATCTCATATATTATTTATAAAAAAATATTTAAACCGGAGAGACAATATCAAGATTGGAAATTTATTAGACTATCTATTAAATGTGATCATATAAAAACATGAAGTTAATTCACTAATCAACACATTGTAATGTTGCCAAAGGGAACATTATGTGCTCTGAAAGGATGTTGCTTTAGTGACTGAGACAAACACCCTGAGGGAAGTCATGACTGAGAAGCTTTCTGCACAAAAAGCTGACATCTCTTAGTCATGCTGTGTGTGTGTGTTTGTGTGTGTTTTAAAGTGATGTGTTTTGGCTGCAGGCTGCGCTCTTTGTCAATACACGGGAGATATGAGCTCCTCTCTGCACAGTGCCCTCTATGAGAAAGCGTGCTGACAGAAAAATGGGGTCTTTCCTGAAAACAGAGAAGTAAGGCGCAGTTCAAAGTGCAGAGTGGCCCATAATTAATATAATAGTGTATCTGTGTGTGTTTTTGTGTTTGTCATATTCTATCAGTCTGTTCCTAACCAAATAGACATAGATCACTAACACACATTCCTGGAACGTGTATTGTAAAGGATTAATTGGAAAGGAAAGTTAAGACTCGGCTGAGAAGGAACTACATAATAACTCCTCATAAAAAGGTGCATTATTATCTCCTCATTAAAAAGGTATATGATTATATGATCTTTTTACGAGGAGGTAATCATACACATACATGCACACACATACACACACATACACATACTACATCAAAAGGGAAATCAGAATCAGAATTATAAAACTTTATTGATCCTGAGGAAATAGCTTTTGCACTGAATATGCTCCGAATGGTTTTGTCATTCAGTATTTGAAATGCAAAGAGTTTTGATGTAGGAGTGATAAAAACAAACAAATCAGATTTATTTCTTGTGGTGATGACAGGGCCATGAATTATACAATACAATTACTATATCTATTCTATTTACTATAATATTAAGATCTAAAATTCCATTGGAATGATCAATGGACTTACACATGTCTTCTGGGTGTTTATATGTAATATTATTAATGGTAAAAACCTGGTCAAACTATTTTTAATTTGTCCTAAAACACCCTGCATGTATCTCTCCACCACAAATGTTTTTTTCTCAAATCTTATGAATCTTAAATACTGATGTTAGCTGCTACAGAATTATTCAACTAAATGCAGCAGTTGAAATAACTCTATCTAATCATTGAGTTTCTTTGGATATGTTTTTCAGATTGTGAAATCTTTCATGTTTAAAGTTTGCAGTATTTAGAGTATTTATTTACAGCAGATATAGAAAAGAATCACCTCCTACAAAGAATCCACATTTTGCTGCTTTGCAGCCTGAAACACCCACACAAAACATTTCAGCTGTATTTACTCAGAGCAAAAGATAACATCCGGGTTAATATGATAGTCACAGTTCAGAATCACTGAGATGGATAAAGGTTCTCTCCACTGAGTCAGTACTTTATGAAGGATTTTGGAGAAGGTGAATCTTTTAGGTACCTACTGAAGCATTGAATTATTATTCTCCTTCTTGTTGTTGTTGTTGTTGTTGTTATGCCTTTTATATGTGAAATTTGGGGCTGCTTCTCGTCTTACGGTTTTTTAGAAATCCGGACATTTTTTGTTCATTTTTTTAAACAAACTTTTGTTTGTTAATACCTGATGAATTGAGACTGAAGGGCATTTTGTGCTAAACTGAGTTTTTCTTCAGTTCTCTGAGCTTATCGTCTCTGTCCCACGTGTAGCACCCCCACGCCGTTCCCGTTTTCATCTGTGCACAACAGTGATAGGCTTCTTTGAGCACTGAGACTCTCACTGAAATGCTTTCTAGTTTCCACATGAAATAGGTCAAGGTATAAATGTCCTGTTAACTTAAAATACATTCATCAGACTTGCTGATTTTCTTTAGGCATTTTTCCTGAACAAGCACTGTTCTGAGAGGCAGAATCCAGCATTGTAACTGAACAGTTTAATGGTGGCTTAATATTGTTGGCTCAGCATTATTATAATGTGCATTAGTGCTGTGTTTTTAATCCCTGGGCTGCTTTGGATTCCATGATGAATATATTACAAATAAAACCACGTACCTGTAAAGCAATTGCTTTCCATATACTAAAATCAAGTACTTGTGCTTGGCTTTCACACATCTAGACTGTATCTCTGTGTGCATGAGAGAGAAACAGTGAGAGTGAGTGAGAAAGAGAGAGAGAGAGAGAAAGAGAGAGAGAAAGATGATTGACTCAAGTCAGGCAAGTTTCCTCTCTGAAACTCCATCTACCATCTGTTCCTTATCAACAAATTTGGCTTTAACCTTCTATACTTATCCTCCAGGTAACCTCAGCTTTCTTCCCTCGTCTTTCTTTCTCCTACCTTTCACCTTCTCTGTTTTATGCTGTGTGCAAACGTCTCTCTCTCCCTCTGAATGCATGATGAGGCAATAAAGCCTCTTGGAGTGGGTGAACACTGAGGGTTTGGGTCTTCCTCCTGACTTCATAACGAAGTACCTCTTCCCTCCCATCACTGCCCCTTTAAACACATTTTGAATGATCATCATTTATTCTAGGACTTCAGCAAGCCATTCACCTTTTAATTATCTATTATCTATGAATGTTTAAGGCCTTTTTGCACTGTTTAATGTCTTAATAACTGCATTTACATGCCCACAGTAGCCCAACTAAGCCCTTAAAGAGACGTTTACATGAAATGTATAGAGAGCTCATAAAGTTCATTCAGAGTCTCTTTCACATGCATGCAGGCACCATCTGCCTTCATGACGCATAATCCAGAGAAGAGTTTCCAGAGTTCCTTTTTTCCCCATCCATTTAAATACCTAATGATGCCCGTTTGTTTGTACCGTGAGGGATGTCCTTTCCTCCCTCTCCTCTGTGGCAGACTGATATGAGCATGTACACTTTCCAAATCTGTCGAAGCTAAGCCCTTTTTCGCACAGTGATATTTGGCAGCCTGTTACAGAACCGGGTAGTTAGCACTCTCGTCCAAGCACCTACAGCTGTCCAGCAATGATGAGTGAGTAGTAGTTCAAAGAGACGCAAGGACACCCAGAAGGCCCACATTTCTGCTCTAACTGAACTTGCAATCCATAGGGATAGAGCCCAATTGTGGACTGGATCATATGTTCATTGAGGCCCACTGCCATAAAGAACCTTTAAAATGATACTTTTTTAAAGAATCAAGTTTTTTGTGGGTGTAATAAAGGTATAAGTAACTTTCTACATCTAAACCGAATCATTTAGAAGCTGATTGAAAGTAGACCGAGTAACATCTAGAACAATGTTTCCACACCCAGGACCTGGTGCTTGGTATCACCCTGCACATCTTAATGTTTTCTCTGCTCACAATACACCCAATCAAGCTAATAAGCTCATACTTAACAGACAAGTTGGTGTGTTGAAGGACAGAAAGCAACCAATCATGCAAGGTAGTGTACCTCCAAAAACAGAGCTAGGAAATACTGATCTACAAGGTAATGACACAACTGAGAAAACACGAAAAGTACAAAACATGTTGAGGAAACTACCCAATTAAATACTCTGTGTGTGTGTACATGCTTAGAAGTACCCAGGTAATGTATCAGGTTACACTTTTTGATCCCTGACTCTTTTTGTGGTTTGTTTGTTTGTCAAACCATAGTACTAAAAAGGATTTCATTTTATAGACATTCTACCTGTACTTTGGCATACAGGGACAGCAAATAAATGTGTCTTATGTATACTAACCCTGTCATATAATGACCATACACAGTTTCATTGCCATTTCAGAACTAACAAGAAGACAATTGACCCATTGGCCTGTGTGTGTGTGTGGATGTGTGTACTGGGCAAAGCCCTTTCTTGAGTAAAATTCCCTTCAGTGCCTTTAATGGACTGTATATTTAGAAATGTATGTTAAGAATTAAAAGCTTCCGGCACGCCACACAATTGTCTGAGAAAGGCTGCCAACACCGTTCTGCCTCTTCCAACAGCACTGAAACCCGCCAAGCTGTGTCTCAACAGCATTAGAAAGGAAATGGCATGGAGAACATGGATTTGCTATCCAAATGTGAGTGTGTGTGAGTCAGTCTGAAAGAAAGAGGGAGAAAAGGAGGCCAACGGTGGCAAATCTAGAAAGTTTTGCCACGTTTGGAAAAGGAGTGGCAGTGCATTTTGGCAGGATCGCATTTTCAGGAGGTACCAGGGTTTCATGTATGTTTGTGCCAGCAGCTGCACGTTTCAGACAGATCTGTGTCTGAAACGCAAAACAGCTCTGACCCACCCACGCTGACTCGGAAGCCCTCTGAGGGCACGTCAGCAGCAGTGTATATATGTGACCTGATCTGGCAAAATGAGTCACAGTGACCCAAAATTCAAAATTGAGGTTTTGGGATCATTAAAAAGATGAGATAATAAGCTTTAAAATGATATCTTGGTCAAAGCTGTATCTTAAACGGTTGTCAAGTTACAATCGTTTGAATGATGGTAGCACAGCACCATTTTCCAACTGAAAAACCGAGAAAATCGCATTTAAAGTTTTTGTCAGTTTTTTGTTTATCTTTAACAATCCATAGCATTCAAAGAGATGCACCCAGTATTCAACAACAAAATTTTACTACAGGCATTTAGATACTTAGAAAAATACATTAAATCATACTGAAGACACATCACTAGAGCCAAAGAACTCATTGATCAACTTGATTCAGTCTTCAGCAGAAGAGTGCAAACTGAAGATGTCCACTGAGTTTAAGCTTAAGCTATTTTACATTATTTTGACAATGACATTATACCAAACAGCAATCACAGAACCTGACATACTTCACTCTTAACAACTTCAATGATGTTGACCCAAAATACAAATGTTAAATCTTTGTGAGGAGATATAATCTGAAAAAAAACACTGCTAATCTGTCGAGGGGTGGCGGACACAAGGCTGTGAACAGGGCTTTCTATTGGCAACTAAAAAGGTTTTTTTGTTCATGATTTAAGCGTTTTGATTTAAAAAGATCAGGGATTGACGTTTTAACACTATATTTGGACAGCTGAGATTGTGACGTTTCAGAGGATAAGCATAGGCACAAATAGACATTTAAGAACATTTTTGCAATTATTTCTATGATGAAACTTTGAGAGATTAATTTTGAAGACCGTTTCTTTCATATGAGACCAAAAAAGAAAAATCGATATTTTTTATGTTTTTCAACATAATCAGCCCGTATCTCAATAAATA
>JBBJLR010059483.1:0-11403 GCA_037577145.1 Brachypetersius gabonensis
GTAATCAAAGAAAAGACAGAACAGGTGGCAGGGTAACAAGACTGAAACTACAGACAGGTGAAACTACTTAAGTGCACTGACAGACTCGTGGGTGACACCTAGTGAACATAAACAGAACTAAGAGTCCAGGACCAATCCTCACAGTGGCGTACACGTGTTCAAGCTAACCACGAGGTGTAGCCGTGGCATGTGTGTATTAGCTGCTAATGTATTGTTTTCTTTTCTGTGTATTTCAGTTACAACGTTTGAAAGTAATAAAGGATCTTCAGTAAATCAAGAAAAGCAAGCCTTGTGCGGAGACCTTACTTTCGTTTGTTCGCTAGCTGTCTAGCTTCACATAGACACAACGGCGAGGGCAGTACAGCTCTTGTACAAACCCGATTCCAAAAAAGTTGGGACACTGTACAAACTGTGAAGAAAAAATAAATACAATGATGTGGAAGTTTAAAATTGCAATATTTAATTAAGAAAACATAGACGACAGCAAATGTTTAAACTGAGAAAATGATCATTTTAAGGGAAAAATAAGTTGATGTCAAATTTCATGGCATCTACACATCTCAAAAAAGTTGGGCCAAGGCCATGTTTATCACTGTGTGGCATCCCCTCTTCTTTTTATTACAGTCTGCAAACGTCTGGGGACGGAGGAGACAAGCTGCTCAAGTTTTGGAATAGGAATGTTGTCCCATTCTTGTCTAATACAGGCTTCTAATTGCTCAGCTGTCCGAGGTCTTCTTTGTGGCATCTTCCTCTTTATAATGCGCCAGATGTTTTCGATGGGTGAAAGATCTGGACTGCAGGCCGGCCTTTCAGTACCCGGATTCTTCTTCTACGCAGCCATGATGTTGTAATGGATGCAGAGTGCAGTCTGGCATTGTCATGTTGGAACATGCAAGGTCTTCCCTGAAAGAGACAACGTCTGGATAGGAGCATATTTTGTTCTAGAACTTGGATATACCTTTCAGCACTGATGGTGCCTTTCCAGATGTGTAAGCTGCCCCTGCCACACGCAGTCATGCAACCCCATACCATCAGAGATGCAGGCTTCTGAACTGAGCGCTGATAACAGCTTGGGTTGTCCTTGTCCTCTTTACTGCTGCTCTCTAGAACACTGGAGTTAAGTTTTGGTGAAGTTCAGGCGTTCTGCCTTTGTTTTACCAAGCAGCAAAGTAAAGATACTGTTTTCCAGGCTGAAGTTACGGTGCTATGCCTATGTATTGTATGTAACTGAAGCGCTTTCCCACACATTAACTTCAGTAAAGTGAAAAGTGTCACAGTGGTGATTTTGTAATATTCAATAAGGATACCAATAGCCTTGGTAGCTAGCTAGCAATGCAAACTTGGGCTGACGTAGGTTACTTGAT
Organism: Brachypetersius gabonensis; assembly: GCA_037577145.1. NCBI lineage: Eukaryota > Metazoa > Chordata > Actinopteri > Characiformes > Alestidae > Brachypetersius > Brachypetersius gabonensis. Next base: position 1,365 of record JBBJLR010059483.1, read on the forward strand.
ACAAAAATACAACAATTCCTGACCCACAAACTATAGCCTACACATGATAGACGGTGTGCGAGCTACAAGACACCATAAATCAAAGCCTGGATACTATCAACTAGTAGTACATGTTTTCTCGAGTCATACAGGGTGGCTAGCTGCTGCCGATCTGACTCTCCACTCGCTGACAGAAAACAACGCGGCGAGGAGAAAACATTTACACCATGCACATAAACAAACCCAGCAGATACAACCTAGACCGCTCCTTACCTTCTGTTGAAACCTGGTCAAAATCCATGTAAAACAACATTCACTGAGAAGACAATCCACTGTTTAAATCCATCACGAGTTTTCAGCCCATTTGCAATATAAATGTGCCGGCTTTAAAATAGCGTCTAAATTTAAAGTCCAAACGCTCAATAAATTATAAGTTAAAGTATTTGCCTTTGTATGGCCCAGAAAATGCAAAAGCAGAGTACAGTAACTTCTGAATAAGGGTCAAAAATCAAGTTTGAGCTTATTTTTTTTTTATGTAGACAAATGTATTCATTATGAAAACTACTGGCAAAGTTTCAGTGTCCTACCTATCATACAGTTGGCTGGACAACAAAAAAACTTCAAAGTCATTTTTCTCAGTTTCACACTCTGGGAAGTTAAGGTCTTTTGCCTTTGCAGGGCAGTTTAGTCTGGATGACATGGCGTCCCAGTTTCCTGAAAAGAACTTCAAATTTTGATTTGTCTGACCACAGAACAGTTTTCCACTTTGCCACAGTCCATTTTAAATGAGCCTTGGCCCAGAGAAAACGCCTGCGCTGCTGGATCATGTTTAGATATGGCTTCTTTTTTGACCTATGGAGTTTTAGCCGGCCGCGGTGAATGGCACGGTGGAGTGTGTTCACCGACAGTGTTCTCTGGAAGTCTTCCTGAGCCCATGTTGTGATTTCCATTACAGTAGCATTCCTGTGTGTGACGCAGCGCCGTCTAAGGGCCCGAAGATCACAGGCATCCAGTATGGTTTTCCGGCCTTGACCCTTACGCACAGAGATTGTTCCAGATTCTCTGAATCTCTGGATGATATTATGCACTGTAGATGATGGAAATTTCAAACTCTTTGCATTTTTCTCTGAGAAACTCCTTTCTGACATTGCTCCACTACTTTACGCTGCAGCATAGAATTGATCCTCTTCCCATGACTCCTGAGTGGCACTGCCACTCTGAGAGGCTCTTTTAATACCCAGTCATGTTGCCAATTGACCTAATGAGTTGCAAATTGTTCCTCCAGCTGTTCCTTATATTTGTATTTGACTTTTCCGCCCTCTTATTTCCACTTGTCCCAACTTTTTTGGAATGTGTAGCTCCCATGAAATCCAAAATGAGCCAATATTTGGCCTGACATTTCACAATGTCTCACTTTCAACATCTGATATGTTATCTATTTTCTATTGTGAATTAAATAGAAAATAGATAACTGTGTATCACTGTGTACAGTGTCCCAACTTTTTTGGAATCGGGTTTGTATTTTCAGGACAAAATAAGCAACACTTTCAAGGGAGTGGAAAGGGGCTACAGAGAGCACTTAAGGATCATAAGAATTTGCCATGCTGGATCATCAGAGGGTATCCTTGACCCAATAAGTAGTGGCAGTGTTCTTGTGAGCATTTCCTCCTATATTACAACGACTAGAAATGAACTGGGATGGTCTGAAGACAGTCAATATCATCTGTAAACTTAACAGGAAACTGCTTTGTTTAAGTCATTGAGTTCTAATAATGTGATGTATTTTTCCTTCTCATGTTTTTGGTCAGTGGGCAAGCTTTTTTGACCCCATAACAATGTGGCAAAGTGGTGAAAATTCTCCATGGCTTACCTCCTATTGAGAGTATTCAGACTGAAGTCCTAGACAGAGTCTGCACATATAAGGACTTGTAAAGTCCGGCAAGAGAGTGTGCAGCTAGATTGTCTACTGTCATGCAATATAATGTCCCTTTAATGATCTAAATTCCTTCTTGTTCCAAGACAGACAGATATTTCAACAAAGGCTCTAAAACAATATTATAGCTAAATCTTCTAACATCAGCAGGTTTGCAGAGAATGACCAAGTATATTTTAGAATGTGTAGAGCCCAGCCCAGGTGGTACATGTCCCAGGGCCCAATAAACTGCAGTGATCTTGTGTTTTTTACATGATGTTCCTAATGGATTACAAATTTCAGAACCATCAACATAAAGAATTAATGCTATCCTTGGTTCCTCTACAGCAGAAAATGTCTTGAAATGATTCGTTTTAAGTGGATGTGCTTTGTCGATTTTGTAAAACCTCATGAGGTCCTTATTGGTCCATTTATATTGCAAGGTCTGTAGAAGAGGCACATAGTGAAAGCAGAGATTCTCCTGGGAATCAAGGATGTATTCCACTGGCTTGACAAATTCAAAGTGTTTCTTGAAATACTCTCCACTCCTATAAACAAAAGGCCCATCTGCACCCAGTGCTTTGCTTGTAGGGATGCAACTTGCATAGTTCCTCTACCAATTTGATAACAATGTCCTCCACCACACAACTATACTCTTTCAAATTTGCATCAAAAAATTGTTGAATTACTGGTGCAGAAGCTGTGTATATAAAAATGAAGCTCCTCAACCGAATCATCAGTACATTTACCAGAAATGTTGTGCACACTTTCCAACTTCAAGAGAAGTGAACCTATTCTTGATTAATTTAATTAGATTTATTCACTGGAGGACATATACTGGTATTCTTATAACCACATATATAGTAATCGCTTGATAACAAATGCCCTGTTTCGTTTGGTTAAGTTTGGTGTTCATCAATGACATCTGGCTTAAAGTCTTCAAGTGAATGTGGATTGTGTGTAATAAATGTTCCATATATATTTGTATTAATTGTTCGTCCAGTAAAAACACACACTACAGTTTCACACATTAGGTGATTTGCAGTGTGTTGGAAATATTATTTGTCAGTGGGACACTTAGCTGAGCAAATAACACGAGTGAGAGAAAGGACTAGTCCTGGCCCCTTGGCTTCAACTTGGCTTCAGCATGAAATCTTGACAAATGTGAATAAAGAGCATGTTTTAAAGGAGACTGTACAATCATAATCAAGACAAGGAACTGAATTTTCAAACTCAAAAGTCTCGTGCTCTAGCCTGTAATGCTGCAGAAGATCACCTCTTGTTGCTCTGAAGCCACAGAGTTTACACTGCCGTCTCATTTGGAGGCACCTGAAAACACATAGTTTTAGATGAAACATGCATTTCAGTTCCACACTGCTTATTTACCCATGAAAACCATCCCCGTGTCAATAAAATCTCAGGGCTCTATTGTCCATGCGGTAGAAACCACTCTTCTTTCTGCTATGGTTTTGCTTTGACTGTGATGCACAGAATTGTGGGATTGCTCCACCTTGTTGGGGGAGTACCACTGTTTACAGCACTACGTATTTATGGTTGTCAAGAGAATCTGAGTCATTATGATGAAAAGACCGCCCTAGTTAACAAAACCCTTACCAGATGCCCTACAGAGAATGTCCCTGGATTTAGATTTTACCTGCAGTTTCCATCCCAGATTCTCAGTAGTACATATGTAGACTCCACTTCCTCCTTCAGTAACATACAACTGCTAAAATTGTTCTTGCGTATTCAGATGTAACCTGAACATTGGTCCTACTAAACATTGTTTTGCTAATGTCAAAACTGCTACCAAAAGAACTTTTCCAAGCTCATCTCACCTGTTAACATGAGCACCAAAACAAAACCAAGACGGTTCTCGACGGTGTTTTATGGGCGTCAGTTCCCACCGTTACGGCACTCATAATGGTTCAAGGAGCCCCAGTGAAGTTTAAAGATGTCAATGCACATATTAAACTGCACAGGGTGAACACGAGTCAAAGATATGCACACTTAATTCTATATTACATTTGAACATGCAATTAAGAAATTGCTCATTTTTTACATTGTAAATGCTGTCATTACTTATTTGTCAACAAAAAAATAATGCTATGAGTTTTTAAAAAATAGATTTTCTGACTAGGCTGTTGACTGGACTACAGAGAGAAAGTTTCAAGTGACATTTTCTCTCTCACAGCATACACTATGTGTGCTGCACAACCCAGTCTGTAAAGCTACAAGAATTTAGCATTTTTAAGGTAGGCCTGGTTCAGAAAGTTGCTAAATTTGTTGCTTGGTTCTTAAAGAAAAGCTGCCACAGTGATCCTTCTGTGTTCTTTTCCAGCATGTCGTGGCAAGCTGATGGAGAAAAAAATGTTTTTCAATTTATTTTAAATTCAAAACCAAAATTTGAACTATTTAAATTGGGTTGGATTCACTTACATAAACTTACATAAAGAAAATGATTGTGTTTTGTTTAATTAGAATAAGCAGATTTAATTACAATCTTTTCAATTTAATATTAATTGAATATGTGCCACAAAATTTAAGACACAATTATACTGAATATATTTTGCTTATTAAATTATTTTAAATCTACATAGGAACTGAAGCATTTTTTAGGCCTCCTGAAGAAGAATGATGATGTTTCTACAGTATTTAAAAAACTATTTTTGAAAGTCTTAAACTTTGGTGGCAGTCACTCCAAACACTGCTCTGTCCTTATTAGACACAGTTTTATAATCGTTATAACAGTTGTCAGGGTAGGGACCACAGTAATTGTTGTTTTGACATTTGCTAAATTTGTGTGGAAAAAATCCCTTCTCAGAAGTCGTCAGATTAAACACCTCTGATGTTTTGGATAAACACAACAGTACAAAGGAATAACAGCATCAGTATAAAGGCACTGTTGATGAATTTGGGTGTCGTAGTGATTGTTGTAGGAGTATATAATTGTCAAATCCTTCTGCACTGTGTTTACCGTATTCAAACCGTGTCTCAGAGTCAAAAATATATACCAACATAAACATATAACTGTCGTCTATTTTTTTCAGTTTAGTTTCTGAATGCAGTCATGTTTGGTGTCGGGTGACAGTTCTTCACCACAGTACACACAACGACCAACGATGCATTTCTGGGTTTTTTTATACTGATATGATAACATCTGTTACAATCCTTACATCACACAACTATATTTACAGGTATAACCTTTCAAAGTCCTGGAATGCGCAGTTTATAACCAACTTAGTATTTTTCTTTCTCAAAACAGGCTGTGGATCCTCACCAGTCCGGGTTTAAGGCTGCGAACTCTACTGAAACAGCACTCCTAGCCGTCTCTGAAGAGCTTCATGCAGCTAGATCAGCCAACCTGTCTTCTGCTTTGACTCTTCATGACCTTTCTGCAGCCTTCGACACGGTTAATCATCAGATCCTCTTGGCTACTCTCTCCAGCCTTGGGATATCGGGCACAGTCTGGCAAAGGTTTGAATCCTACCTTGATGACCGGAAGTACCAGGTAGCATGGCAAGGCTCCCAGTCTGTCCTGACCACCTTAAGCTGAATCCCAGTAAGACTGAGTTGCGTTTCATCAAAGGGAGTTCATTACCAATCCCTGACCTCACCTCACTCTATCGTCCCCTCAAAGAAATCTTGTTGTCATGCTAGATGAAGAACTGTCATTCCTGTCGCATGTTGACCACCTCTCCAGGACATGCAGATACCTTCTGTCCAATATCAGAAGAATCCGACCCTTTCTCACCACGGAAGCCACACAGTTACCCGTCCAGTCTCTGGTCATCTCTGAGCTGGACTACTGCAACTCTTCTGGCTGGACTGCCAATAGAGTCTTTTGCTGTCTTCAACCATTGTCTGAAGACCCACTTCTTTAAGGAGTATCTCGGTGACTAACCAGTGCTCCCAAGCATCTCTTATACATCTTTTCCCTGAGCCACTCACCCTCTTAACTGTTGTTCCTTACTTGTGTATTAATCTCTGACTAGCTTTTTCTCTCTGACAGGATTTGTTATGGTGTGGAACTTATCTAGCAGTGACTTAGTTAAAAAGCAAATGTTGAGTGTTGTGTGTGTGTGTGTGTGTGTGTGTGTGTGTGTGTGTGTGTGTGTGTGTGTGTGTGTGTGTGTGTGTAGTTCAGTAATGAAGGCCTATATTCTGTTCTCTCGTTCTGCTCTCACTGTGTGTGTGGGAGTGTTTTGGTCTCCACTACAGTTTCTACTGATAAGATCTTCACTACATATTTTATTCTCCTCTAAACGCTTCACTGCTGTTTTACTTTCACTTTATTCCAGTGAACTCTAACTCCAGGGTAAACTCACACTCCTCATAGCATTGATGGTGGAATGGAGAGTTTCCAGAAGAAACCTTGTTCATGTCAGAACTTGAATTAAAGAAAACAGCAGTGTTTATAGGAACCGAGGGTGTACATTTCTGATCATTTAGCTCAGGTTCAGTTAATTCTGGTTTATTATTCTCCCCGTGTCTTTTCTCTTAGGGGAAACACAAATAACATTAGCATTAGCATATTTACGTAGTGATTCTGGCTTTCCTGCTGGTACAGACCTGCGGGGATAATTAAAATATTGTCAGCTGTGAGTTATTTTTCCTCCAGAAAATTTCTCATTTTTGCCTCTTTTTACTGGGAAAGTGAGCAGAGACTAAAAGGACTACCTAAGGTTATTTTTGTTTCACCATCAGAATCGACATTTGAGACATTGTTCATTTGAGACAATGTCAGAAAAAACACCCATCTAGCAGCTTCACACGCGCTTAATATTACACTCAGTATCCACATTCAAGACTCACTTTCAAAACACAAGATTCACTATTTTCCCCATACTGTAGGAAACTTTACACAGTAACATATTTCTTTCAATTCAACCTCAATTTCCCAAAACTATAAACACAATTCCTTAACTGGTCACTCAACTATTGAAACTTTCACTGTTCAGGTCAAACCAGAATTACACACTAATGAGATCAGTTCAAAATAATACCTAAAAAACCTGTTACTGCAATTATTAATGGTTTACATGACACACACAATACAAAGACACAACACCTATGCATTTGTGTGTTTTTTTAATTCCGTGATGTACTGTAGGCATAAGCTGAAACTTTTGGTAAGATTAAATCCCACTTCAAAAACAAGGATGAGTTCATGAGGAGTCTCTCTGGCATCTTCTGAAATGGTTCACTAAATGACTACTCAGAAACACATTGCTGTAGTGGCCTGTACTACAGTATATACACGGCTGTAATACATAAATATTCATAAATATGGTATGAAAAAACATACTTACACATATTCTACGCATTGGTCTTTGAATCTATCAAAGATTAGAAAGAGTTCCTTTCGAAAGGAACATGATAGGTTTGTTTCATCCTAAACCTGTTCCCTCAAAGAATGTGGTCAGTTGTTAAGATGCTGATGGAATCAATGCCTTGGAATATTTCCTGACCCTTTATCAACTCTCCTTTGTATCTCATGCAAGCAAATCAGACTGTTGGCTATAGTCATGTTGACAATGGTCATCTCCTGCTCTTGTGAGAATAGCTGTCTTCTGGCTTCGTTCAGTTCTGTAGAGTACATATGTATGTACTGTAAGAGCGCAGAATACTGCACTGTTATACTAGAGAGCAGTATGTAAATTACCTACTTATTTTCCTCCCTGAAGGTCCAGATTATAGAGGCTACAGTGAAGCGGTTCAGATTCAGCTGCACTCTCTTCCCAGCTTCCCTCATGGACAACCCATGGATTAGAACATGGTCAACTAGAATTGCACAAATCTGATCAGGTAACTTCATTAATGAACTGGACATCCTTTTGAGTTCATTTCCGGTCATCCTCCTTGGCAACTTCAATCTCCCAAGTGACAAGATGCAGACCTGCAGACTCGCGATGCTCCTGTCATCTTTCGGCCTGACCCATGGCAAGTCTCCACCAACTCACAAAGCAGGCAACACTCGGGACTTGATATCCACCAAATCACTTCCCATATTTAACATGCTGTCTACTCCTCTACACGTCTCTGACCACCATCTTCTATCCTTCAAATTCCCTCTTCAGACCTCCTCATCCCTTCCCCAGCGTTCTGCCGCAGAAATCTCTCTTCTTTATCTCTGCCCTCGCTCTCATCTATTCTATCCTCTTTACCTCTACCCAACTCTAATTATAATAATAATAATAATAATAATAATAATAAATTTTATTTCTAATGCACTTTCCATTTAAAAACAATCTCAAAGTGCTACAAAGAAAATGAGCAGCAAATTAAAATCACCAGTAAATAAAATCAAGAGTAGGCCTTTTTAAAAAGGTGAGTTTTCAGGCCACATTTAAAATTGTCCACAGTCTGTGGTGCCCTCAGATGTTCTGGGAGGGCATTTCATAGGCGAGGAGCAACCACGCAGAACGCTCGATCCCCCATTGTGTGAAGGGGGACTAACCTCAGTCCATCTTCTGTTGAATCCCCTACCCATGACCCAGGAGAAAACGCTTAAGAACAATGACCTTATCTCTTATCTCTCCTATCTAATTTTACTAATGATTTAACTTCTGCTGAGTCTTTCTTCTTCAGAACCAAATTTGAAGAATCTGCATCTAACCCTCGCAAGCTCTTTGCCACCTTTTCATCACTTCTCTCTCTGTATATCTAGATCATTAGATTCTGAAGAAACCATCACAGGACCCTTCAGATGTCAACAACTACAGATCAGTATCCCTTATCTCCTTCCTTTCTAAAGACCTGGAACGTCCAGTATATAACCAAATCAACTCGTTTCTCTCTATAAACAGGTTCCTGGACCCCACCAGTCCAGGTTCAAGATGGCTCACTCCACAGAAACTGCTCTACTTGTTGTCTCAGAAGAACTTCATGCAACTAGATCAGCCAACCTATCTTTTGCTCTGATCCTCCATGACCTATCTGCTGCCTTCGACACTGGTTTGCATCCTACCTTGATGACCAGAGGTACCAGGTATTATGGCAAGGCACCCAGTCTGCTCCACGTGGATTATTCACTGGTGTCCCACAGGGCTCAGTCCTAGGACCACCTCTCTTTTCTCTTTATACTGGTTCTCTTGAGAATGTTATAGTCTCACATGTTTTTCCGACCACATCTACGCCGATGATACACAAATTATTCTCTCTTTCCCTTCCAATGACAACCAGGCCTCAACCCGCATCTTAGACTGTCTGTCAGACATTTCCTCTTGGATGGCGGCCCACCACCTCAAGCTGAACCCCAGCAAGACCAAGCTCCTCTTCATCAAATGGAGTTCTTCACAAAGCCACGATCTCATTGTTTCCAGTTAACATTCCTGCTAAGAAAGTAAGAAATCTTGGTGTTACGCTAGATGAAGATCTGTCCTTCTTGCCACAGGTTGACCAGATCTCAGATGCAGAAATGCAGATACCTTCTCTACAACATCAGAATCCGACCCTTCCTCACCACAAAAACTACACAGATTCTCATCCAGTCCCTGGTCATTTCCAAACTGAACTACTGCAACTCTCTACTGGCGTTCCTAAGTTCACACACCACACCTTTACAAAGGATATGAGTGTAAGCAATAGGGAAAAACTGTAATAAGAATAAAAGTAAATATATACAAATATAATGAAAAGTTTTATTGAATAAATTAAAACACTGCATCTGAAAAAAGGCCCCATCAATGTCCTTCATGTCACACCCGTCACCTTCTAAAAATCAAACTGAAGTCAGCATAAAAGAGTTTTTAAATCTAGAGTTGGTGTTTGGTGTAGAGTTGGTGTTTGGTGTAGAGTTGGTGTTTGGTGTAGAGTTGGCGTTTGGTGTAGAGTTGGCGTTTGGTGTAGAGTTGTTGTTTGGTGTAGAGTTGTTGTTTGGTGTAGAGTTGGCGTTTGGTGTAGAGCTGGCGTTTGGTGTAGAGTTGGCATTTGGTGTAGAGTTGGTGTTTGGTGTAGAGTTGGTGCTTGGTGTAGAGTTGATGGATGGTGTAGAGTTGATGGATGGTGTAGAGCTGGTGTTTGGTGTAGAGCTGGCGTTTGGTGTAGAGATGGCGTTTGGTGTAGAGTTGGCGTTTGGTGTAGAGCTGGTGTTTGGTGTAGAGTTGGTGCTTGGTGTAGAGTTGATGGATGGTGTAGAGTTGATGGATG
>JBBJLR010059494.1:0-10000 GCA_037577145.1 Brachypetersius gabonensis
ATATTTTTGATGTTTTTCAACATAATCAGCCCGTATCTCAATAAATAGAACACTGACTTCCGACTCATTACGGCAGACCGGGTCACATATAAATTATTATTAAAAGTTACATAAAGTACTTAATTACACTTTACAATAAGAGTAAAGGGTTTAATTAATGGGTTAAAGCAAGTTTATAAAGGGTTAATAATACATTAGTAATCAATACATAAAGGCAGGGGGCAGCCGGGGACTGTTACACAGAGACTAGAACAATATAAAACGTAATGTGTAAGTTACTCCAGTAAAATATCTGTAGAGTCAACAGTGAACAGTTTGTTCCACCAAACGTTGCCAAGCAACAGGTTGCTGGGTTAATTCAGCTGACCTGCAGATTGATGTTGATGTTCGAATCGGCCAATCAGATTTCAGAAGTGGAATCGGCCTTTTTATTAAATGTACAGTTCATTCAACTTTATCTACTGTTCTTTCACCCCACAGCTGGAATGAACATGAACCCTGTGTCCAGACTGAAAAAGACCTGGGGCAAGGTCAACACGGACAAGTTTGAAATCCTAGAGGTAAGAGACAGTGTGACCAAGAAAGCAAGAAACATGCGAGACTTTCATATATTGAACTGCATATTTGTAGTATTTGTTAAAAAAACAATTTTCTTTATCTTAACAGCATCAGATGGATCCATCCAACAACTTCTACAACTACCGCACTGCCTTGCGAGGAGCTACTCAGAGATGTGCTACGGCTCACACTACCAGAGAGAAGGTAGTTTAACCCTGTCGCTCTCTCTCACATACACCCTCTACTCTTCATGTTCTATTCTGTTTTATTTTAATTGACACTAGGTCTGTGAAAATGAAAGAAAAAGCCCAAATTAAGTGAAATAGAAAGGGAACGATCATATCTGTTATGGAGGAATACTGAGATAATAACACACTCTGTTTTTACTGTGTTTACTGAATGGATTAACTTTGTACTCTAGTAAATAAATGGTAAATAATTCAGTAAAAATCTTAATCCCAATCTTGTATTCTTCCCCCAGATTGTAATTCCGTTCTTCAGTTTGTTCATTAAAGACATTTACTTCCTAAACGAGGGCTGCGCCAGCCGACTTCCCAACGGACACTTCAATTTTGAGGTGAGCTGGATTAAAGGAGCTGTTTAGAAACCTGGTCATTTTGTTTGGTTTGATGCGTTTTTATCATTACGGAACTGTTTTTGTTTGGGTGACAGAAATTCTGGGAGCTGGCCAAGCAAGTGAGTGAGTTTCTGTCGTGGAGGCAGGTGATCTGTCCGTTTGAGAGGGACAGGAAAACCCTGCAGTATCTCATCAGCGTCTCCATCTTCACAGAGGACGGTGAGTAGTGAGGTTTTACTTTAGTATTGCGTATTGTAATTCTGTTTTTATACAAAAACAAGTAGTTATTTGGAAATGAAGTAAAATAACAGGTTACTAATTGAGTCCTTCAATAAGTACGACAAAACAACTGTTACCTGTCTATAATCAGCTCATTTTAAAAATTTTGTAAATTAAGCTTTTTCCTTGCTACCTTTTAAAGTTTCCAATACAAGTGTTTTGTATTTAATGGTCCTGACGAGCTTGGAATTTTTTTTTTTTTTTTTAGAGCTACAACTGGCCTCCTACGAGAGTGAAGGTCCAGAAAACAACCTGGAGAGAGACACCCGCCGCTCACTTAGGTAACCCCCCCCTTATCAGAGCCGTTCTGTGCTGTAGAAAGAAAAGCTGGTACATTTTAAACAGTTCTAATATCTCAGTAGAGCTGGGTGTCAGTCAGGATTGTCCATACCAGTTACCACTTGACTCTAAACCAATTCCTGTATGATGCTTTTTCAGTATATTTCATTGAACTGCAAACTGATTTGCGTGTGTGTGTGTGGCTTAATCCTGAGCTCGAGGTGCAAGAAGTGGGTTATTTACTTTCTAATTAAAGTCCAGATTTTAATGTAAACAAATGGCATTTAGGCAGCCAATCAGAAGTTTCGATTTTCAAACTAGCATTGTTATTGGCTCACTGAGGCTGATAAAATTGATTAATCTGTGGTATGTGGAATTGGAACAATGCTATAAAAGTACTGTTTTTAAACCCAGCCATACTCAATACTGATTAGCTGTGCACTGATCAGAAGTGGTTCAGATTTACACAGTTAACATTTTTAGACCACTCTGCCCATTTGTTGACCTTGTATTTTGTGTGTATCACAGGTCATCACTCAGCAGGATGTGATGCTGATTTTTGGACCTATGTCTTGTCAACTCTGAATGAAGACTCATAAACTGAAAGACTGCACATTACTGCAGTAGCTGCAAACTGTTAAGAGTTTATTTGTATGAAGATTCTGTATAATTTTCTCCTCCTGGGTGTGAGACTGGATTCTCAGCACCTTCATCATTTTAAAAGAAACCTACTCCTCTTGTACCTCATGTAAAAATCTGAATAAGCTTCTTCTTATAAGCATATTGTGTCTTTCCCTGGCTGAAGGAAGAGCATGTCGCTGGCTGACCTCTTCCTTTATGCAGTGTAAGCTTACTTGTGTTCATTTTTTTTTTTTTTTTTTTTGTACTTGCTAAAAGTAATTCTAGTTTTGTGTACGTGTGTGATGTATCATGTATCTGTTTTTGTACGTTTTTTGGTGACCTGATATGAGTTTATAGTCAGAACATTGCCTTATAAAGAATCACTACCATAACTGATCCTAAGGCTTTTGTCTTCTGTAACATCTGAGTTTAGTGGTATTATATTTGAAATGCTTTTAAATCTAAAAAGCAGAACGGTTCACTTATCTGGTCCTTGGGTACCACCTAGTGTCAAACTGTACAAACAGGTACTTTCATAAGAAAACATGTCTCACAGTCATTGCACAGGGATTTACATGCTTTCTCTTAAATATGTTTTCAGTTCAGTTTTATTTATAAGCCACTTTTTACAACTGCTGTCACAAAGCAGATTCACAAAATCCACATCTGAGGATCCCCAAAACTGGAGGAAAAAAATCTCAAGGGAAACCAACAAACCAACAAGGGAACTCATCCTATTCTATTTAGTGCCAGAGAGTGAAAGAGTGTCAGAGCCCTAAGTATTTCACTTATGTATAGCTTGCATTTTCCCCTTTTAATGTTAAAATTTCAGCGGTCACCCACATCAAGAGAATTAATAGATTACTAAATTAACATTTCCAATATGAGAAAACAACAGTAATTCTCAACACAACGTTTTAATGCAAATGTACACGCTGGCTTCAGGAATCCACGATTTCATAAAAATAGACTGAACAGCAGTGCCTGCCTTTAATGGAAATAAAATCATAACAGTTTTTAGAAAACCCCATCATTTGACTTGGATTCCTCCTTTTAACAAGTACATCCCTTGCCTTTATTGGTATTTCATAGTACATTTTGTCAGTTAAGCAGCCTTAAAGGACTCCCATGCTACATTTTCTTGTAGTTTTTTTCTTTGTGGATTTATCTACTAATCAGTGTTGAAATTAATTTTACAGAACCATTTTCCATCCTACATGCCTACTTTTCATCTGTTTCTTTCTGTAAATGTTCTGGTTAAGGGATATCACAAAGGTTTGGGTCCACCCTCAGAATAAACAAAAACATGCATGCTGTTTTTTCACAATTTTATTACAAGAAAACATTAAAAATGCTTAAATGTTGTTCAGTGTTTTGTAGTTTGTCGTAAAACAAACTATAAAGTCTCAAAATATTGGTTTTGAAGACGACCTATCAGGTCTGTCTTTTTGACATTCACTTGTGTTTGGTAAAGAAAAAGAATATCAGTCAGTTCTTCAACATCACTCTGGTTTACGTATCATTGGCCAAAATTTTACTCTTCAACAGCATCATAATCCAAGCAGTCTTCAAAACTTTGGCAACATTATATCCAGTAAAAATAAAAGCAAAACCTTTTTGAGAATGATGTTCACTGAAGTCTCCAGATCTGTCTCCCAGAGATTAGCTGGACCGACATGTTCATGATGAGCGTCCAAATGTGATGTTTAAAAATGTGCTGTGAGGGTTCAGACACAAGTTCTTTCTAAAAATGCTTGAAATGTGTGCTTCTGAGACAAAGGCAAGGGATTTGTTTTACATATTTGTCAAATTTTGAAAAAGCAGCATATTGTTGGCCCAAACTCAAACTTTGATCAAATAAATAAATCTGACAATTGACATAAACCCAAATAAATAGTTATAAAGGCTAATTCTAAGGGTTCAACACTTTATAGGTTAAAATATCCTCACAACCGACATAAAAGTTGAATAAGACTGCAAATCATTGTTTACATGTCAGGTTTCATAAACCTTGTCCGCCAGTAAAGTGTAAAAAAGGAGGACAAATATTTTTTTTTACATAATATGGGCCCTGAATATTAATAAATGACTAATTAGACATGTCCTTGTAAGCTTATTCATGATGTTCCACATTGCTCTCGGTGTGAGAGCTCATGTGTCGTGAGAGGTGGTGGCGTTCTCTGAAGCCCTCGCCACAGATGGGACACTTCAGCCTCTCTTCGCTGCGTGGGCTCAGCAGCTCTGCCGGCCTCTTGTGGTTGGACCTCATGTGCTGCACTAGGTCTGACGTCATGTGGAAGGAGGCGTTGCATTTGGCACACCAGTTTTGAGGAGGCAGGCCCAGGGGCGAGAGAGCGACGGGTAAAAGACACCATTCAGGGCTAATTTGGGCCTGGAGCGGTTTTGGGCCCCTGGACCACAGCCCTGATTTGTAGACAAGAGCTTGCTGTTTGAGGAGACCTCTATTGAGAACCGAAGCCTGGCTTTCAGTTGCCTTGACAGCAGCTTGAGTGAGAATGCCGGAGAATGCAGGAACAATCCCAGGGATGAGTCTGAATGTCGTGGCGTGATTAGTTATTTGTGAGCGTGGAGGCTGCATGAAGGCACTTTTCTCCTCTTGGTCTAAAGCCGTGGCTGATAACTGTGATCCTCTGGTATGAAACACTGAATGAGGTCTAACCTGATTATTATTGGCCTTGGAGTCCAGAGCTTCTAGGCTGGCATTGCGGTTGTCATGGCAGCGCGTTGCCCTGTTCAAAGAACGTCCACCTTCATTAGTCATGCAGATCTCGCTGCTACCAGGCGACAACTTTCTTTTCACCAAAGTGGCACAAAATCTTTTAAACGGAGGCTGATCGTCCTCATCACTTTCATCTGACTCTACAGAGTCTACAGAGTGTCTCCTTTTAGAAATGCTGTCTCTTGTGCAGTTCTCCAGGTTCCTGGCCAAATTGTGGAAGTCCACTGGCTTGTTCTGTGTTTTTGATAAGCCACACTTGCTGTGGCTGAATCTCCCTGGTCTTTCAGCGCAGAAGAATCTCTGATGAGCCACGACTGGGAACTCAAACAGAAAGCTCTGTTTGCAGTAGGAGCACCTGTAACCTAAAAGAAAGCCAGAAAACTCCATTGATCCCAGAGGAAAATGTTATGACTGCACAGACACACAGAGACACAAAGACAAGAACAATATACAATATAAAGTCTAAAAAAATCCAATTAAATATCTTAATATAAAATACACTATGCTATATAAACAACTGCTGTGTTTAAATACTATACAGTTAATTGAACTACTAGTAACACTAGTAGTGGTTAGTAGTCTGTTACTACATCTCATAGTGATCAGTAGTAGATCAGTAATGCTGAAATAAGTAGTGATATTCACATTGTAAGAATATTGCACAGTAATAATAAGACATTACATATAACAAAATAATTCAGCACCCCTATAGAAAACATCACATGATATTGCACATGGGTCTGTGCATTATAGTAAGACAATAATGCACATAATGATAATATTTTATACCTAATAAGAAATTGCACTCCAAAGTAGCAGCAGGTTATTGCACAGAAAGAAGAGTTATAGAGTGATGTGTGGGTGTGACAGGGGGAGGAGTTATAGTCTAATATATGGGTGAGTGATGGGGAGGAGTTATAGAGTCCGATGGTAGTGTTATAGCAAGGAGTTATAGAGTCTGAAGGATGTGTGTGACGTGGAGGGGTTTTAGTCTGATGGGGCTGTGTGTGATAACAGAGCAGGTATAGAGTCTGATGGGTGTGTGTGTGTGTGATGGGGAGGAATTATAGAGCGATAGGTGAGTGCGTGACAGGGAGAGGAGTTATAGAATATGATGGCGGTGGGAAGGATGGATTTCCTGTGGAGTTCAGTGGAGCACTTTATGCTGAGTATGTGGCTAAAAGTGCTTCTCAGTTCGGCTGTCACACTGTGTTCTGTTTTATGTCATGGTTTTCATGCTGTCAAGATTCTCACCCACCACTGAGCCCACAGCTTTGTGCAGTTTTAGTATATTGTAATGTATAAAGATACCCAGATATGAGAATAGCACATGTAGCTTGTTCTATGTAATAAATAGTCATAACTACCTTTTTTGCTCTTCTGAGCACTCCGAAGGCCCAGCAGATCAGCCAGCTCTTTCTCATACCAGACCAGGAGCTCCGTCCTCTTGGAGATGTTTTTCAGGGCTCGATAAAACAGACAGCCATCCTTCACATAAGCCTCCATGTTCTGGTCCTCTGCGTTCCGAGCTGAACGCACCAACTGCAGCCAAACTAGACCCTCGGCAGAGGGGCTGGGCATTGATGTGTTCACCTGTAACACAATATTACTGATCAGTTCATCCAGTCCAGGGATGGCTGATCCTTTCTGAAGTTCACTCGTCTCATTAAATCTAAATTATTTCAGGTTTAATATTATATACTTAAACATTATACACATTTTTTGAATAATAGCAAATTAAGCAACAAACAGTTCAGCCTAATTCTATATAGCATTCTATATAGTAAGGCATTTTCAGAAAAACATACCTGGTTTGTAATTTATTTGAAGTGATAGTGATTCATCTCAAATGAGATGCCCTGCACCTGATATAGCTTAACAGTTTATTTCCATCTGCATTAAATGCTAAGATGATCTTTGCATAAATGTCTCTTCTATGATAAAACACCTGAAATCACTGCACAATGAGTGTCTAGTGGGTTGTATTTTCTACAAATTTTCTACAATTCCATCACGTGTAGTAATGCAATAAAAAATAATGATATTGTGGGTTTAAATACATGCTGTTATAATCTCCTCTTTAATCAGTCTGCTGGATCCCACTTTTCTGATTGACTTCTCTCCTGCTAATGCCACGCGTAAATGTAGATTAAGTACTACCACCCAGACCAATTCATGGATGGATATGGGATACTACACTAAATACCAGAAACATTTTCCACCAGTGTGAGGTGACATCTGGCCAGAAAAACAGCTTACTGAAACTTCAGTAGTATGGAACACCAACAATAGAAGATATTATTCTGTGATTTTATCAGGATAACATTAGTAAATCTCAGCAGATTTACCATCATAATACAAACACTGTAAATCATTTTTACAGTTCTTGTCAATGTATATTATTGAATGTAGGTCCAAACTCACCTGATGTGCATAAGTCGTCACATGCCTATCCGAGCATCTGAGGGCTATGAAGGCAATACTGTCACTCAGAGACGTGTGCTGGGGGTCACATGGCCCAAATATGGAGCCGGCCGGAACATCGCAGGATGTGTGTACACTAGGCAACATTTCAGCAATCATCATTCAGCTGCAGAGGAAAGGAAACAGTGTTAAAGGAGCCCAACCAGTCCATTAAACCTGGTCAGAAACCTGGTGTTGAATCAGATGAACCACAGCTGGCACACCTGGCCTATTGGCCCACCTGAATAGTTGTTTCTACACTTAAACTTTCTACAGTTTATCTCTATATTTAATAGGGCAAAATGTTTATTTAAATCAGAAATAAAGCATCTTACTGCTATTTTCTGGATCCAGGGAACTGGCACCCAAAGAACGCCCTTCTGGAAGAAGAGTAGAAGCTAAAGAAGAGGATGATGCCTCTGACCTGGCCACATCAGCTACTGTGTGTAAAAATGTATGGCTTTTATCCTTCTTTATCTTTTCAAAAATCTCTTTTCCCCACCCATATGCCAACAAACCCCACCCTCTGCCCTGGGATTTGCGAGCGATGTCCGGTCTCCTCTTATTGGCTTGACTGATCAAGGGTGGGGTGGCGGGGTGGCGGGGTGGATCTTCACAGCATTTGCTTTGATCCTGGACAGGGATGCAATACATCTTCCACAAATCCTTCTGGGTCACTGATCTAATGTGATGTCCCCGATCATAGCCTCCCTGTTGGCTCTAAATATGATCATTTGCTCAAAAGCCTAGATCCTTATTGCAGAAATTGGTGGGGTCCAGTGCCACATTCATTACTGTCAGGCTAACACCAGCCCAGCGGTGTTTTAATGAACTGATGTGGTTTGAGGCTATGGGATGTAACCTTTTGCCCTACAGCAGTCAACCCTCAGGCTAAAGACAATCACAGCCAGCAGCAAGACTATCCCATGTTAAGCTGGTGGAGCAACATATCCTAGGCTTTTATTATGAAAATGACTAATTGGATTGAACAGTTGCCACTATATGAACACTCTTGTGTTATTCAGCTTTCTGTAGTGAGCAAACAGTTAACAGGCAGCGTGAGTTGGGTGTGAATTTGAGGGCAAAGCATGCCTCTGGTGAACTGTGTTGATTCCATGTATTTATACAAAGCACTTGACAAATCCGGACCACCGTTGTGTTATTGTGCATCAAGTATGACTGCATACATTTCGCTTTCACACTTTTTATTGCCAGAATTGTAGTAGAATTTTTGGGGATAAAAAAGCTTGCTTGGAAATGAGTTGACAGAAAACTAAATTCCTACCTTTTTCAATAAGAGAGTTTGCTTTAGTATTTAAACATCCCTCCCCAGTCCAAACATATGGAAATTCTGCAGAAATTGACTGTTTTAATGTATTGCTTGTTTCTTTGTTT
Organism: Brachypetersius gabonensis; assembly: GCA_037577145.1. Lineage (NCBI taxonomy): Eukaryota > Metazoa > Chordata > Actinopteri > Characiformes > Alestidae > Brachypetersius > Brachypetersius gabonensis. The sequence continues at coordinate 8,913 of JBBJLR010059494.1, forward strand.
TTACATATTCTATATGAATGTATTGATAATTGTAAATACTTACGGAACCAATGCCTTTACATGTATCCACCTATACAGCTTACAACACACCCTGCCTACTCCTGTACAAGGAATGTTTCAGTTTGGACTGAACAAGGCACAATTTACATTTATCAGCTTATATAAGTATGTAAAGTAGTTTGAGCTCCTCAAAAAAACCCACTTATGCGCAGTTCAGCAGTCACTGCTACAGTCTCTCACCGATTTTTTTCTGAGAACCGAGAACCACATTTTTTTTCTTTGTGACATCGGGGCCTCATCCACCATGACACATCCTTGTGCTGGTTGTTTATGTTTGGGTGCAGCTGTTAGCAAGGCAATCATACACCTGAATGGAATGAGCCCAGGTATCAACAACCCTGCACAGGACAAGGAGGCATGGTCGAGGATGTGGGGGGCATGGCGGATGAGGTCCAGACATCACATTTTTGCTTTACTAACAATTTTTTTTTGTATTTTAGTACTAAAAATATATAATTTACTAATTTTCTAACTTAAATATTAATGTAAATTCAGCAACATTTCCGCATAAAACATAACTATAAATGTTTTGGTACAGTCCAGAAAAGACAAAGAAAGTGTGTTTTGGGATGGTGAAACACCGCTGTACTCAGAGACAGGAGGTTTATTATTTATTTATTTCTTCTTGATGCTGATTGACTGCTGCCCTGTGATGCATCTCGAGTGTTTCTCTGAGAGTTGTCATGTTTTTCGTTTTGTTCTTCTTAAAGCTCTGTATTTTTATTACTGTAAATTAAATGAATGTATTACTGTATTTACCCTTATACCAAAGAAAATATCTTTCATACCAATGATAACACACATGCATGAATTTCAGTACAGTCTATACATGGGTAATATCTGTATTTTACATTCTAGCACTTTTACATTCTAGCACTTTACATTTTTTTAAGTATTCAGCTGAATTTAAAATGAAATCAAAGGGTTTTGGTAGCATATTTAGGCTTTTTTTTTTTACCACATATTCGTGGCTTTTCACTATACTTAACAAAACCAAGAGCACCCATACATAACATTTACTGTATTGG
>JBBJLR010059505.1:0-11403 GCA_037577145.1 Brachypetersius gabonensis
ACCAACCCCCATCAACACACTAACCCCATCAGCACACCAAACCCCTTCAACATACCAACCCCCTTCAACACACCAACCCCCTTCAACACACCAACACCCTTCAACACACCAACACCCTTCAACACACCAATCCCATCGACACACCAACCCCCTTCAACACACCAACACCCTTCAACACACCAACACCTTTCAACACACCAATCCCATCGACACTCCAACCCCCTTCAACACACCAACACCCTTCAACACACCAACCCTCTTTAACACACCAACACCCTTCAACACACCAACACCTTTCAACACACCAACCCTCTTTAACACACCAACCCCCTTCAACACACCAACCCCATCAACACACCAACCCCCATCGACACACCAACCCCCTTCAACACACCAACCCTCTTTAACACACCAACCCCCTTCAACACACCAACCCCATCAACAAACCAACGCCCATCGACTTACCAACCCCATCAACACACCAGTCCCCATCAACACACCAACCTCCTTCAACACACGAACCCTCATTGACACACCAACCCCCATCGACACACCAACCCCCTTTAACACCCCAACCCCCTTCAACACACCAGCCCCCATCAACACACCAATCCCCATCAACACACCAACCTCCTTCAACACACCAGCCCCCATGAACACACCAATCCCCATCAACACACCAACCTCCTTCAACACACCAACCCCCATCAACACACCAACCCCCTTCAACAAACCAAAATTATAGTCCCATCCACAAACCACCCCTCCATCAACAAACCTAAACTAACACTCCCTCTGTCAACAAATCTAAACTTCTAGCAGTAATTTAAACCCAGTAAAACACTTTCATTGCCTGTCTTACATCAATCACTGAGATTTTATATTGATTTGCATGTCTTTCCGTAGTCGTGTGACTGGTATTGTAGATTTTTGTGTCGGTTGATGGGGGTATATTTCACTTACATTGTGAAAAATGAAATATTAAGTGCTCAACAAATAAACTTTGGTGTCAGTTTTAATTAACATAATTTTCGGGAGGTGTACATTTCTGCTGTCTTCAAATATTGAGACTCCAAGAATGAAATATGTAAATGTGAAGATAACAAGAGAACTAAGAGCTGTAAAAGACTGCCGTTAAGGGTGAGTAGAAGTCTGAGATGTGTTAGATGATGAGTCCTTGTGCAGTAAGTGTCAGTGTGGATTCCACAGTGTTTTATAGATTTTTTCTGAGGCTCTAAACCGTGGAGCTCATTTTCAGCGCATATTCATAACAAGGTCTGATGAGGAGCAGAGAATGGAGTATAGACAATAACGTCTGACTGCGCTACTGTAAATGTTTCCTCGATGTAATTGTGTGTTATGATGCTCTCCTGCTTGTTTCACACCGCCGTGTTTCCTTGGAGTTGGAGTAAATTGTTCTAAATCATCCTCACACAGTTTACTCAAAACGGTGGTTTGGAAGTCGAGAGCAAAGTCGCTGGAAATCCAAAGGAGACTGTAAATGAAGGGCTTGTAAAATATTCATCAAAACATTCTCCACATTTTCCTCTGTAGCTCCTGAGTTTTGAAGTCTAACTCCATACCTCATCTGGGGAACCGTCCAACCACAATCCAACTATAACCCACACAACCCACCCAATCCCCCTACCATCAGGATCCATCTGAACCAGAATAAGGCATAAACATAAGACATGTGGAAGTAGACGTTTTTGCAGTTTTGAGAACATGAGCAGTGATCATACACGAAAGTACAGTACTTTGCTAGAGTTCTGCCAGCAAAGTTAACATTAGAATGAATGCAATCAAACGATACTTTCCTAAGACTCAAGACTCAAGATCAGAGAGACTTTGTAATCAACAATTTTATTATATTTACCAGGCTTTTACTAAACTACTTTTAAATCTCTTTGCTTAATATTCTTGCTTTGAATTGTCCTTTGAATTAAATGTTTTTAGCAAAGTAGCCTTATTTTGAAAACTCTTTGACTTCCTTACTAAACTATACTTGACTAAAGTATCCTGAACACAGTCTTATTTTTGAAAATCTTACCAAAGTACCATTTGAATACTCTTACTAAAATTCTCTTTAAATACTTGTACTAAGGATTCTCAGCAAAGTCTTATTTTGAATACTCTTACTAAAGTACCCTTTGATTACTCTTACTCTGACTTTAGTATTTACACTAACAGACAGCGGATACTGACTCAGCAGTGAGACCGCCTGCCTCCTCCTTATTCCCAGAGTCATGTTTGTAAAAACTACAGGATCTTGGCCTTATGTTTGTCCCATCGTTCTTGGTAATGGTGTGGCCGTGAAGTCCATTTTCTTGGCGTTTGTAGATGCAGGTGTTGCAGCGCTTGGCCAGGTGCTGCCTGACAGGCGGGTGAATAATGTAACAGCGGAAATGGATCTCCAGGAGGCAAAGCGGAGTCCCAGAATCCAGCATTAAATATCACTGTCCACTCTTCCATGGACGCTGCTGACATTTTACCTCAGCTGGTAATGGAGATGTAACCTTTAAGTGCTGAGTGCGACAAACCATTCCTCACTTTGCCAACCCAACACTCCCGATGTCCTCGACTCGCACAGAGCCCTAAAACCCAACCCCATTACCCTGCAGCACATATCTCCTCATCTTATGTTCCTCAGTGGAAAATACTCCACACCGAGAGTCCATTGTGCCTGATATGGGTCGTCGTAAAAACATGACAGATAGACTTTTATACCGGACTCTTGTATAATAAAGGCTTCCTTCATGGGGGTGCTCTGAAATGACTACTGGCTCACAGAATCTTGGATGGTCCATAACCCTTAGAACTTGAGTGAAAACACAACATATGAATGTGTTCGAACAATGTAAACTGAACTCAAGGTGTCAGACATCATGCTGAGCTTTGTTTGGTGTTCCTGTGTCACATAGAACCAAAGTTGCTGTAATTTAAAACAAACAGGTTTTTAGAAAGTTCTGAACCTGGGAGAACTTCCAGAATGTAGCAACATTCGTGTAATGGAAAGGCTCTGGAAGGACCCATACACTGGTTCTATAACAATTTTGGCTTAATAGAACCTTTATGTCACATGAAGGTACAATGTATAATTGCGTTCGTCAGAGGAACCTTAATGCAACATATTGGTTCAATACCAGTTAAAGTTTGAAGAAAGTGCTTCTACTACACTGTTGATTTACTGGGGAAAAAGAAAGTTGCCATGGAGGAACCACTTCAGTTCCTTAAAACAAACCTTTTTCGAAAGTGGTTCTTTGTTGTGCCATTTTTATGAATGAAAATTATGAAGTTCAAAAATAGCCTAATGTACAGGTTCTAGGAAGGACCCATACACTGTTTTTTCATCCTCTTCAATCCACTTTTTTACTGCTCAAAAAACTCTTTTACGGCACCTTTGTTCTTGCTTTAATTCAGTATTTTTATTTATTTATATATTGATTGATTGTTTTAGGAGAGTGCTGGCTGTTTGAGACGGCGCCGACTGTCACGAGTAAGAAAAGATAAGAAACGTTGTCATTTGGTAAAAAGAAGCTCTAATTTTGTTCAGCTGTTCCGTTGCCGGGTCCGTAATTACCCAGAGTGCTTATTGTTTTTATGCAGATGACGGACCTAAAAACAAAACCAAAGAAAAATCAGCGTCAACAGCATCAAAAAATAAATAAATAAAAATTCACAGTGAGCTTCTTCCATGCGCATGTTTTAAACTCCAGAGCCTCGCTTCCAGGCCTGGCGATAACATGAGCTGTTCTGATATTTCAGGAGTTAATCCTGGAGATTTTAACACTTTTATATGCTTGATTATGGTGGATATCGTGGGCCAGCACCCCAGAGGGCTCGGCAAGGGCGAATGGTGGGGCGGCCCTGGTTTAGCAGGCTGTTGTAACGATTAGCCTCCATCAGGCCATTGAGTTCCAATCCATCAGGGAAGTGTCAGCAGGCCGGACACTGGAATGCTGAACAGATTGAATGAGTACCTGAACAGAACCTGCGAGGAGCAGAACAGCTCTGAAGACACGATTTGCCTGATTTGCAATAAACTGGAGTTTAAAGCCCGGAACTTCTCCTCCGGGGCTCAGTGGAGAAAAATGGAGATCAGGAGGACATCGAATTTACTCTTAGAAACTGGGAAATTTATATATACACACCAGCAGTCAAACGTTTTAGAATACCCCAATTGTTCTGTTTTTTTTTTTTTTTTTTAAATTCAAGTGGTTCAACGCCTCAGAAAGTTTTTCCCAACTATGTTGCAGAAGTTCCCATAAGTGTGTGGCACTTGTAGGTTGCTTTGCTTTTTCTCTTCTGTCCTGTTCATCCTAAAGCAGCTAGATAGGGGTTAAGTCTGGATACTTCTGGCCACTCCATGTTTCCCATCTTGTTCTTTTTCTAAGGTAGCTCTGGCAAAGCTTGGACTTACGTTTTGGGTCACTATCTTGCTGTAGGACGAATCTGATCAACTAGGCACATACCAGAGGAACTGCATGGAGCTCCAGAATTATTTCCCACTTCTGGGTAACCTTACCATTTTTTAACCTCTCACAGTTCAGCACTGTCCTTTGTACTATTCAGTGCTATTTATTGGACTTGAACTGTTTGAATTTCAGTTTTAAAAAGCTTGAAATACTGGGGTGTTTCAAAACTTTTGACCAGTAGTGTATATTTATTTATTTAGTTAGTTAGTTATCTATATTCCTCTTTCTGTGTATCCATTCATCCATCCATCTACCTGTTTGTCTGCCTGTCTATCTGCCTTTATTTATTTATTCATTTGCTTATTGGTTGTGTTTTTGTGCTGCCAGTGTCTTTGTCTGGAAGTTTGAAAGACTAGAGGACGGATGTTTGTAGGTTATTCTTCTCCTGGTCATGACCTGTTATTAAAAAATCTAACATTCAATTATGATGAAAGTCCCCCCCCACGGCTCGGCCGCTCTCCGTTCCCCCGCCGGTCTGATTGGTTTCCCAGGAGAACAATAGAACAGTACATTTAAAAGAATGCTCTCTAAATTGAAACAGCGTTCTCATCAGTATTAGAATGGGAAGAGTATCGCTGCAGTAATGATGCCGGACCACAGCTGGTAAATAAAGTGGCGTCAGAGTGACCTCAGGTTCCTATGTCCACTCACTGCCGTTACCGTGGTGACTGGAGCTGATCGGTTGGCTCAGAGTTTACAAAGTTCTGTGATTGTTCCATATTTTTTTTAGATTTAATACTGGACAACATTCTGAGTTCACCTAGACACTTTGATCCGATCGTCGAGACCCTTGACCCGCACATGTTCATCAAGTGTGTTGGGTCAGGTGTATCAGGTATGTTGGGTGTGGTGTGTTGGGTTTGGTGTGTTGGGCCAGGTGGGTTTCGGCCATGTATATCAGATGTGTTGGGTCAGATGTGTTTGGGCCAGCTGTGCTTGGCCCCTGTGTGTTTAGGCCAGGTGTGTTTGGACGAGGTGTGTTGATTAAGTTGTGTTTTGTCAGGGATGCTGAACAGATTGAATGAGTACCTGAACAGAACCCGTGAGGAGCATAACAGCTCTGAAGACTGATTTGCCTGATTTAAAGCCTGAACTTGTCCTCCGGGGCTCAGTGGAAAGAAAAGGAAGACAGGAGGATGCCGAATTGACTCTTAGAAACTGGGAAATTTATATATACACTACCGGTCAAAAGTTTTAGAATACCCTGATTTTTATGGGTTTTTTTTGTTGTATTGAAATCCAATTGGTTCATCGTCTCAGAAAGTTCTTCCCAACTATGTTGCAGAAGTTCCCATAAGTGTGTGGCGCTGATATTTTGCTTTGCTTTCACTCTTCTGTCCTGTTCATCCTAAAGCAGCTAGATGGGTTTTAAGCCTGGAGACTTCTGGCCACTCCATGTTTTCAAGCTTACCATCTTGTTCTTTTTCTAAGGTAGCTCTGGCAAAGCTTGGACTTATGTTTGGGTCACTGTCTTGCTGTAGGACGAATTTGATCATCTAGGCACATTCCAGAAGAACTGCATGGAGCTCCAGAATTATTTCCCACTTCTGGGTAACCTTACCATTTTTAAACCTCTCACAGTTCAGCACTGTCCTTTGTACCATTCAATGCTATTTATTGGACTTGGACTGTTTGAATTTCAGTTTTAAAAAGCTTGAAATACTGGGGTGTTCCAAAACTTTTGACCGGTAGTGTATATTTATTTATTTAGTTCGTTATCTATATTAATCTTTCTATGTATCCATTCATCCATCCATCTACCTGTTTGTCTGCCTGTCTATCTGCCTTTATTTATTTATTCATTTGCTTATTGGTTGTGTTTTTGTGCTGCCAGTGTCTTTGTCTGGAAGTTTGAAAGACTAGAGGACGGATGTTTGTAGGTTATTCTTCTCCTGGTCATGACCTGTTATTAAAAAATCTAACATTCAATTATGATGAAAGTCCCCCCCCACGGCTCGGCCGCTCTCCGTTCCCCCGCCGGTCTGATTGGTTTCCCAGGAGAACAATAGAACAGTACATTTAAAAGAATGCTCTCTAAATTGAAACAGCGTTCTCATCAGTATTAGAATGAGAAGAGTATCGCTGCAGTAATGATGACGAACCACAGCTGGTAAATAAAGTGGCGTCAGAGTGACCTCAAGTTCCAGTGTCCACTCACTGCCATTACGACTGGAGCTGATCGGTTGGCTCAGAGTTTACAAAGTTCTGTGATTGTTCCATATTTTTCAGTTCACCTAGATACCTTAATCCGATCCTCCAGACCCCTGACCCGCACAAGTCTTGGATCAGGTGTATTAGGTATGTTGGGTCTGGTGTGTTGGGTCAGGTGTGTTTGGGCCAGGTATATCAGGTGTGTTTGGTCAGCTGTGTTTGGATCAGGAATGTTGGATCAGGTATGTTTGGGCCAGGTGTGTTTGGGGCAGGTGAGTTGGTTCAGTTGTGTTGGGTCAGGTGTGCTGGGTCAAGTGTGTTCCAGGTTCATCAGGTGTGTTGGGCCAGGTGTGTTTAGGTCAGGTATATCAGGTGTGCTGGTCAGGTGTGTTTGGTCAGCTATGTTGAGTCAGGTGTGTTGAGCCCGTTGTGTTGGGCCAGGTGTGTTTGGGTCAGTTGTGTTTGGGTCAACACAACTGACCCAAACTACTGCTTACTTATTTTTTAAGAAATCCTTTCCCTTCCCCTAACTTCTCTATAGCTCATGTTGTTGTTCTCTGTGGTTTATGTATTGTTTGGTGGGTGTTGGCTAATTATTATTTGATAGATGTTGTACAGATGCACTGAATGTGCAATATTTCAGTTGAATAGTTGATGTGGATTTAAGCTGTTTTTCAGGTAAGAAACGGTTGTGGACTACTTAAGGACTGACGTACTTCGCTCTGGATAAGAGCGTCAGCTAAATGTCGTAAATGTAAATGTCAGGAGTGTTTGGGCCAGGTGAGTTGGGTCAGGTGTGTTGGGCTAGTTATGTTTGGCCCATGAGTGTTTGGCCAGGTGTGTTGGTTCAGTTGTGTTTGTTCGGGTGTGTCGGGTGTGTTTGGGCCAGGTTTGTTGGGTCAGGTGTGTTGGTTTAGTTGTGTTGGGTCAGGTGTGTTTGGGTCAGGTGTGTTTAGGTCAGGTATATCAGGTGTGTTGGGTTTGATGTGTTTGTGTCAGGTGTGTTGGATCAGGTGTGTTGGGTCATGTGTGTTGAATCAGTTATGCTGGGTCAGGTGTGATTAGTCACGTGTGTTGGGTTATGTGTGTTTATCACATGTGTTGGGTCAGCTGGGCTAGGAGTGGAAACACACTGAAAGTTTTCAGGTTAGGGATCAGGTTAGGGCTGGCAGGGTAGAATATATTAATTTACTTAAAATGTTCTCATTTTGTCTTATTGTTTGTGTATTCTGCTGCTTTCCAGAACTCTTACTTGGTTAATTCCCATTTTACCTCATTTGCAGACTTCGATGTTAATATTTTCATTTATATCTGCTTTTTTCATAGATTTTGTTGCTGAGATTGCAGTGTTTAAATTATACATATTTAAAGCTTTGCCCCAGTCCATATCTTGTATTATTCATCATTTTATAAAACGTCTTGCTTTTATCATTTGTCCGTTGATCTTATACATTATTTTAACAATTACAATTATTTCCTTTTTTTTTATATAGTTTGTAAAAATATATTTTTTTATATTAATGTTTCGTGGGTTATTTTTATTTCCCCATCATTAGGTTTCTTTTCAAGCTTCACTCTTATACATAAAAGCTTTTTACCATTGATGCAATTAAAGAACCATTTTTAGAGCCTTTATGTGGATGGTTCTTTAAAGAGACTATTTTTTTTTCCACGCACGTGAAGAACAGAACCACATAATATCAAGGTTCTGTGATTTACATTGAAAAGGATAAATGATTAAGGTTCTCTATACCTTTAAATGTTAAGGTCCTATAGGACAGCAAAAATGTTTCAAGAACAACCCATTCTGTTCATTATTCTTTATTTATTGGGGCTTTTAAAAAGGCTGGTATTCTCCTTCTTTTTCTTTTTCTTCTTCTTCTTCTTCTTTTTCTTCTTCTTCTTCTTCTTCTTCTTCTTCTTCTTATTATTATTATTAGACCCCTCTAAATTCTAATCTCCTCTAAATTTTTATTGTTGGGTGGAATTTGGTATTTTCTTGGGAACAGTAGCAGCAGGCGTGTGATTATTTTCCACCCGTTCCTGTTTTTTCAAGCCATTTTGGGAAGCGTGTGGAGTGTGGGGTATGTAAAGCCGCGTCTCGGGGCAAGTCTGAGATGGCGCTCTGCGGGGGGCTCTTACCACGGCATCACCATCAAACTGTCCCCTTAATCCAGATTACACACACACACACACACACACTTGCAGCTGCTGGGGGTGTCCAAGAGGCCGAACGACATTCTCACACGTTCAAAAAACCCGAAACGCGAGCCAAAGCCAGCGGGCGACTCGCCGCTGGACGCGGGGGATGCTAACACGCTGCGACAGCCGATCTCATTCTTGCATAATCGTCCGATTCATAATTCTGTTCTGCTCTTATATTTGGCGCTAAACCCTCACAGCGGGAGCTGCAAGCATAGCCACAACCGAGCCGAGACTCAGAATGGTGAGAAAAAGCCATTTCTTTATCTTTGGAACAGTGCTGTCTCTTTAAAACCATTGTGCTCTGAGAGCAGGGAGCCTGTCCAAGAACTGGTTTAATACGTAAAACAAGATTACGCCCCTTCCTAAACATCAAAGTAAATGGGTGACTCTTAATAGTGACTATTCTTTTTTTTTTTGTCCAGATACAGAAAAGGGAAAAAAATCTGAGACTGGAGCTCCGTGGTCTGCCCAGCTCGCTCAAAAACTGCTCTTTATTTACTGTAAAAATCTACGAATATATTAAAACTTTCGGAAATGTTCACCTTACACCGCATTCATTTTATATTTAGATTTGTAGAACACTGAACTATGTAGAAATATTTACATATCTCTCAAGTACGTCTCTCCCATATGGAGTTTATGTTTCATAGCAACTATCAGTCTGTGCTGCTTATAAACAGTCACACATCGCTCCCCCCACATACCCCCCTCACAGCCCCTCCCTCACACCCCGCTCACAGCCCTACCCTTACATTCCCCCACACCTCCCCTCACAACCCTACCCTTACACTCCCTCACAACCCTACCCTTACACACCCCCCTCACAGCCCTACCCTTACACCCCCTCACACCTTCCCTCACACCCCCCTCACAGCCCTACCCTTATACCCCCTCACAACCCCTCCCTCACACCTCCCCTCACAACCCCTCCCTCACACCCCTACCCTTACACACCCTCACACCTCCTCTCACAACCCCTCCCTCACACCCTCCTTCACATATGCCCCATCACAACCCCTGCCTCACACACCTCCTCACAGCCCCTCCCTCACACCCCCCTCAAACCCCCACCCACACAAACCCTCCCACATACCAAGCCCCTCCTTCCTTCACAAACACACATGTGATTGGGCCTCTCACACCTCATATTTTTTATCCTTTTTTGCAATCAAGTTTGACTTTCAAACTGTAAAAAACTGGAAAAATGCATCTAACCAGTGTAAGAATGAGATCACCTGTGGCAGCATGGTAGTGTGCCCTGTGTCCAGGGGTGAGGCACACGCTTGCTTTGACTCGCATTCCGGGTTTTTCTGAACGTGTGTGAACGCCGTTCGGCCTCTTGGACGCCCCTAGCAGCTGTGAGTGAGTGCGTGTGTGTGTAATCTGGATTACAGGGACAGTTTGACGGTGACATCATGGTAAGAGTTCCCCGCAGATCGACATCTTAGACTCCAGGACACCGCTTTACATCCCCCACGCTTCCCAAAACGGCTTGAAACAACAGGAACAGGGAGAAAAAAAATCACATGGCTGTTGCTCTGGTTCGGCGGGTCTGATTATGTTACAGCTGAAGCCTCTTCAAGGCACAGAGGCCAAAAATACACTCGCAAGCTTCTCCAGATGGGAGCAAGGGCGAGTGTGGCTGTGACGAGCACCGCCAGCGGGGTTTAGCGCCGGTTCCGTAGAGGACGTCTCGTTCCTCCTCGCTCGGAGCTCAGTGATAAATCTGCCTCTCGCAGCAGGAGTTAACTGTTATTAGCACTCTGGTTTTAGTTGATCTATTCTGAGCATGTTTATTTCTAATTCACTACACGACCAGACTACATTTATTGCTGGAGTCTTCACTTTTAAATGTTTTGATATGTTATAAATACTGTAAATAGAAACACAGCGAGTGTGCAACAGGTCTTTATTAGGAACCTACCTGAATCCAAATACATTATTAAAGTCGAGTTAAGGCAAGTAGGTGTAGGTTCCAACTACACAGTTCAACCAAACAACACTCTTTCAAGACCACAGTATTCCTCCAGGGCAGGGCCACAGTGTTTCTCCAAGGCCATAATGTCCCCCTCAGGACCACAATGTTGCTACAGAACCATAATATTCCTTGGCAACCGCATAGAACCCATCTTACATATCATCATCACTGCCTGGCAACATCCGAGCAACCAACTAGTACAATATAGCAACCACTTAGGAATTTCTTAATCAGGGCAATTGCTCTGCATTTTCTTTAGGATGCTGTCGAGGCCAAACCAGTCATTTTTAATATTTGTACTCACATTAAAAATACCATCTGTTGTTTACACCATGTCAAAAATTCATGATGAATAAAAATGCTCCTAAAAGACCTTACATTAAATCTAAATTACAGAATAATTACACTTCTCAGAGTAATGTCTAATTTATAATGTTTAAGCTGTCATGAAATAAACATTTACTAATATGGGAGCAAATCAGTGACTCCCAGTTAGAAGGTGCTCACAGCTATGGGGAGACTCTTTATCAGACAGTGTGTGTGAAGAGTAGAGTGTGTGATCAGACCCTTTATCAGACAGTGTGTGTGAAGAGT
>JBBJLR010059533.1:0-28142 GCA_037577145.1 Brachypetersius gabonensis
CACACACACACACACACACACACACACACACACACACACACACACACACACACACACACACACTAATATTCTACTACCCTGTCAGTGCTGCCCTACAAAGGCAAAAGGCAAAAGACACTAACTTCCCAGAGTGTGAAACTGTGGGGGCCAACTGTCCAGCCAACTGTATGATCGGTAGGACACTGAAACTTTGCCAGGTAGTTGTCGTAATGAATACATTTATCTACATTAAAAAATTAAGCTCAAACTTGACCTTTAAAAAAACTTTAAAGTCATTTTTTTCAGTTTCACACTCTTGAAAGTTAAGGTCTTTTGCCTTTGTAGGGCAGAGTGGCACTGCTGTGTATTAATGACTCCCAAAATAAAACATGCTCAGATGTGGTACTATAGGTGTCCTGACCAAGTGAAAGGGGTATAGAATTAGATCTGTAATTGTAAACTACAATGTGCACCTGTCCAGGAATTCCAGTCCAGGAGCTGATGAAATGAACCAAGAGTGCGGATACAAGTTAGGTGTTACTAATAAAGCTGTACATTGCAGTATTCAGAAAAGTATGTGTTTATTGGGTTTGGTGGTTATTTACACTGAGCTTGTGCATGTTTGGGAAATGGGACAGACTTGCACATAAAACTGCACACAAAACTGCAAATGTGGACTTTCGGTCACACTGACCCAGTATCAGCAGTAGACTTTGTGCAGATTAGTGTCAATGAACTACACGGATGAGGGTGAGGTGATGCCTAGAGACCAATACGACTGAAATGCAACGCTTATGTTAAAGATGTCCTTGTGTCATAAAGTATATCTGGGCAAACATGAAGTGACCTCGTATACAACATTATCTACTGCAAAAGCTTAGGTTCACAGAATGATTCTTTCTTATGATATTTTAATGACAGTACATTTTTGGACTCCCAGCATTTAAAACATTTAAAATACATTTAAAATGAAAAAACAGAAATCAGCAACTAGCCAGCAATCCATAAACATTTCCTTTTCTTTTCCTCCATCCAAACTTTTTTTACAAAATTACATTTTTGTGTTTTTTGAAGAGATTAGGAGATACTTCTTACAGCAAAAGACACATTGAGCCTGCTTTTTGGCCTTTTCTGCTTGCGTCCATGCAGCTGTGCAATTCACTGAAGCTTATTCAGGAGTCACAATCACATTACCACAAGTGCAGTTAAGCATATTCACAAAGTGGATTAAATGGGGAAATTATTTAGATCTGTGTAGATCTTTCTAATAGTTTGAGGGGAAGCAACAGTTGGTCATCATGGACACTGTAGTGCTACAAACAGTTCTTTGAGCCACAAAACAATTTTGTTCTCTGAAGAGCCATGTTTGTAAATGAAATGTGTGAAAATGTGTATAACAAAGGCTGGTAGCCGAGTGGTTAGGGCGTTCGCCCTGCAATCAAGACTGCTAAACACCACTGAGGTACCCTTGAGCAAGGTACCGTCCCCACACACTGCTTCACTTGGTAAATGGGTTAAATGCAGAGGAAGAATTTTGTGCTGTTTGCACTGTGTACTGCGATGTGTTCATGTATGACAGAATGTTCATCTTCACTTTCACTTCAAGTGTATAAAGAATATAAATATTCTTTACCAATTTAAGGGCTGATCCTAAAATCTTGGTGGTGGATACTTAAACTTTTAAAAGCTTCTCCATTCATCCCATTTAAAAGAAACACTGTTATTTAAAGAACCATCCAATTTCTGAACTGCAGTGGTTCCCCAACCTGGTTCTGGAGCCCCTTTTCTGTGTATGCTGACTTTCCACACTCCCAACACACCTGATCCAACTAGCTGGAGGAAGAAACCTTGGGCGGAACCAAGACTCCAAAGGAGAAGCTGTCCTCCCCTGGCTGACCTGAAGAGAGAGAGAGAGAGAGAGAGACAGATAGATGGAGATGGAGATGGAGATAACTGATCTTTGTGTAAAGACTTAATCACTGCTAAACAGATTGGAGATCTATGGCTATGTGTTGTGATATATGAATAAAAAATATGTTTTAAGGTTTATGGATAAATCTATGAGTTTTATTGAGTGTGAAATAGCAATAAGTTGAACTCTGCATATTTGGACAGAGTAAGCTTGGTCTATTTGCCTGTTCTGCCACAACTGTTGCACTGGACGGTCCTCAGAGTTGTAAGCTTGTAAACCTTTGCTTTCATTAATATAAGTTCTCAATTGAGTCTTAGTTTCTCTCTAAGGTTCTTCTTCATGCTCTTAGGCAGTCTGGGATGATTCCTAAAGGTGATCATGCCCGAGGTTGGAACAATAGGGACACGTTGGTCAACAACACATATAGGGCAGAGTCCTCAAGGGCACTCGGTTTAAAAGTGAATCTGAGACATGTAGTGTCATAACTAGGACACGGTTATAGACCTCAGACATTAGACTAAAATAGTCTAATCATCACTGGCCTCCGGGTCAATTCAGGAATGAACTCAGCAAATCCAGTTCAAACAAGGAAATAGAACTGGAATTGAACACCAACTACAGAAAACTGAACTGGAATTGAACTGAACTCAAATGGATGAAATTCTGTCTAATTCCATTTTCTCTTGTTGCATTTATTTCAGATTGTATGTAGTTGCACATTTGCACCTTTCAGTATTTATGATACAAATACTGAGAAATGTGTGAAAAACCATTAAGGAAATGTAAAACAGAGAATTAAATTCAATCAGTGAATGATGAGCGAGTGCTATATGACGTGCACTAGTGCCTTGATAAATATTTGAATATTTATCACCAAATTGACTTATAAAAATGCCATTTCTGTCATATGTGATCACAGCACAGCACACAGTGTGAAATTGTTTTCTACATATAACCCGTTCACCTGAGTGAAGCAGTGGGGAGTCAATGATGCAGCACCCAGGAGCAGTGTTTAGGGACAGTACCTTGCTCAAGGGTACCTCAGTGGTGCCACTGGCGTTCCTAGGATTTGAACCCACAACCTTCCGATCACAGGAGCCACTCCCTAACCACCAGGCCCCCAGCATTGAATTCCTGAAATCTGGCATCACTAAGACTGCATCTCCCAACAGCTGTGATCGGAAGGTTGCCAGTTTGAACCCCAGGAATGCCAGTGGCACCACTGAGGTACCTCTGAGCAACACACACTGCTTCGCTTGGTGAACGGGTTAAACGCAGAGAGCAATTTCACACTGTGCGATGTGCTGTGTTCACATATCTTGACAGCAATAAAAAAAAACAAACAGGAGCAGATAAGGCAGGAACGGGTATGTACAGGTACTCACCTGAAGATGCTGCGCAACTTGCTCTGTAGGATCCAATAGACACACTACTATTCTTACTAACTGCACTGGGGAGTTAGTAAGGAGTTCATCTAAGAAGTTTTTTACAGACCTCTTCCAATTTCTCAGTCATTTCCAGTGTAACGGGGATTGCATATCTCACTGTTAATATTGCAGTCCAAAGTTCATGCCCAAATCAGACCCTTCAAACCAAAGGAATCCCCAATCTCCAGTCTCACACCTTCAACACAGACCTTAAAACATACTCCTAGAATAGGAACCTTCACCCTGCATGGGGAATTCTGGGAATTATGTTTTAATCTAGTTTAGCAATTGACAGTACTGTGCAGAGTGGGAAATTTAAGATAAGATTTCATATTCTTATTACAGAAACGAAAGAATTTTGAGAAAATTGCATTTACTTACTATGTGCCATTTATATGTTTCTTAATATTTAATATGCACTATTTATTAACTAATTTAGTGAAATTATCTTGGAATCTATGGACATTTTGGAACTGATTTGAATTGAAGATAAGATAAGAGGATAAGAAAGAACTTTTTCAAGAGGGAAATTCTCGTGTCACCCCGTGCAACAAGAAAGAATAAAAGGTGATAAGGAATAGAAAGAAGGAGATAAACTGTAGTGATACACAATGACAAGAACAAGAAGAACAAGAGGTGATTCTGTTTTCTGCCACTCAAATTCCAACTCCATTTCCCTGCAGCTGTGTGTAATTCCAATTCCAGCTCCAGGAAGTAAATAGGAATTTACCATGCAGATGTTCATGAATGGCCTCAAACCTTTATGAGAATTTAACCTACTCCTTTAAAATGCAGTTTACAATTGAACCACTAGAGAACACTACTCCTCTACAAAGAGGTCCTATCCTAGCTAAGAGATCTGTCATGTCCTCATCTGTCCAGACTGACAAATTAAAGGAAAAGCCTGAATAAAAGACTGGAGAAACATCATCACAAACGCATAAACAAGTGTAAGCAGTGTGTGGGGAGTACCTTGCTCAAGGATATCTCAGTGATACCACTAGCAGTCCTGGGATTCAAACCCACAGCCTTCCAATTGAAGGGGTAACTCTCTAACCATCGGACCACAGGCTTCCCCAGCTATGCCCTGTGCTTGTTGGAATAAACTTTTACTAATATTTCTGTAAGTTCACATGAAAAGTTTACAAACATGAAGGAATGAAGGTCTTCAGTGAAGCGTTACCAGAACACTGACTAAGGCAACATTTATAGCTAGACCTGCGGGAAACGTCTGTATTTAGATTCCACATTTGACTGGGCATTTCAGTGTAGGACCATTTCAGCAAGAACAATCCATCCACAGCTGCATAGAGATGTATATTAACATGGTCCTACAGTGCATAAGCCCTTATTACAAAGACAAATGACCATGTAATAGGCTAGCAGTGTAAAAACCGTGGGCAGTGGTCTACAGAGATGTGGAATAAAGTGAGTCCATCATCAATATTCTCCGCAAGTGGACGGACGCATATGCAATACACATTAACAACTGCTTTAGAATGGTTCACTTGTAGAAGTATACTTTTGTAAAATTCTACTTTTTACTATATACATTAAATAAACTATACGGACAAAAGTCCTGGGACACCTGACCATTACACTATCAGGGACTTTAATGACACTGCATTCAAATATATAGACTTTAATATGGAGTTGGTCTTCCCTTTGCAGCTCTAATAGCTTCCACTCTTCTTGAAAGACGTTCCACAAATTTGTACCCATTCATTCTGAAGAATATTTAAAAGATCAGGCACTGGTGTTGGACGAGAGGGTCTGGTTCGCAAACTCCATTCCAGTTCATCCCAATGGTGTTGTATGGGGTTCAGGTCAGGGCTCTGTGCGGACCAGGCAAGTCCACACCAAACTCATCCAACTAACCTTAACTTTATAACCTTAGCTTTCTTTGTGCACTGTTGCTGAAAAAGTTTCTTCCTCAAACTGTGTCCACAAATTTGGAGACATGGTCCAAAATGTCTTGGTATACTGAAGCATTAAGATTGTTTTTCACTGGAAGTAAGGGGCCGCCTGAATTCAATAATTAAGAGGTGTGTCCCAATACTTTTGTCCAGGTTATGTAGTAAACTGGAGAATGACTATGAAACAACTGAGACATTTATTGTTTATAATTGAATCAGCACTGCATGGCTGACACATTACATAGTTACAGGGAGTTCTGTTCTGTTACAGGGAGAGATTTTCGTAGCTGGAGTAAACAGTGCCAGACTTCTGTTCACTTAGGGGCACTTTGCTGTCATAGTTTGGGTAAAATTAATATAAAGTTTTTTCTGACTGCTCAGTTTTATCTAATGACAAAACATTTCAGTTATGATGGGAGTAACACAGGAAGCAAAGACTCGCTGAATGGTTTGATGAATATGAAAATGAGGTCAAATCAAATGACATTTATACTAGAATTGCATACTTTCTGGTGGGTCGAGATCATGAGTTATTGTCATGTGTATTCTACAGATGAGCACCACCTAAACGTGTGGGTGTGTGTGAGGATGTCAACAGTCTCTCCAGGGATCTAATTTTCGCTCATTATGCGACATCCAGAATCCTCTGGGGGATATCGTCTTTCTTGCCATGGAAGCTGAAACAGACATTTCAGCTCAACCTCAATATGACCTTTCTAATGGCAGAGTTCCGCAGTGAGTGGGTGATTCAATTAGGGTGGGTCTGGCACTTGTAAGTGTTATGTTCAGGATGCTGTAGTGCTGAAGGTTGTTTTGGTCTCTCTTACTTTAAGCCTGAGAGACACGGATTCTCCCCTCGAGAGATTTATCCGCAGGCCAATAAGGACTGCCACACACCGTGAAGCTTAATCACCTCACACTCTTCTTTTAAAGGGTAATTTTCCAGGAATCAATTTCAGAAGACAGAAAATCTATACTGCCTTTACACACGGGACCTTACAGGTGTGAGACAGAGTCAGCACGGATCCCGCATAGTGTATCACTGTCACAAAGAATGTGAAGCTGCTTTAATTGCATTTATTGATGATGTATTGATGATGTATTAATGAGTGAACCACCTTGTTTGGTTTGCATTTTCTAAGCCCGGTGTAAAAGGTCATATTTGAGGTGGTTTCTCCTAAAGACTGCAGTGCATTAAGTGGCACTGACACAATTATTTACTTTTTTCTTTTATTTACATTTTGCTCATTGAATTCATTTTTTTTCCCCCGTTCATTTTTTTAACTAAAAAACTCATTGCTTTTGCGCATTTAGTATGAATTTAGTGTGCCATAAAACCCTAGTAAGTGCCCCCACTTTCCACTTTGTAATAAAAAATAAATGTACAGCTCTAGAAAAAATAACTACAAAAATGTTCAGTTTCCCAGGTTTTATCTTTTATAGGTGCAAGTATTGAACTGAACAGCTTTGCCTTAGTTTTTAAGACTTCTGACATTATTTCTCCTAATTTCTAAATTAAAACATTGTTATTTAAAGTTTCATTTAAAAGAAACAACAAAGCATCAAATTCAGAGAAATAATGCAGTGTTTATAGAACTTTGAATAATTCAAAGAAACAAATCTCTTGTTCACTCAAACAAAATGGCAATAATTATCTTTGACGTTGTCACGGTTCAGTTCTGGGAGGGAAGGGGGAGGACGCCACAGTACGGTTCAAAAGGATGGATTTAATGAAAAGAAACACAAAACAAACACAATCCCCGACACAGCCAACACAACAGAAAACAGAAATACAAACACTACAAAATGACAGTGAATACAAAGGCTAGGCCCAGGCTCCTCAAAGAAAACAGAACAATAAACAAAACTCAGGATTCAGGGTTAAACCCTCCTCGCAGCTTCGCGAGCAGAAACGTGGATACAAGTTCCAGCGCTGACAGCGCGTAAACAAAGAGCTTACACCGGAGAAGCACAGGCCTGCAAAACTGAGAACAGAAATACCAGATGATAAACAGAACATGGGTAAGGAACAACAAGCATGAAACATACAGACACCCTTGGAAGACGAATACAGACTCAAATTGGAAGGGATCGGCTGGTGTTTAAATAGGGAGAAAGAAACAAGAAACAGGTGGAACTAATAATAACGGGACGCGATACAAACGGAACACGAAGACAAGAAAGGGAACAAGGGGGGAAAGGAGGAAAGGAGGGGGAACGGGACACAGAACACAAACGGAAACATGGTGACAGGAAAGGGAACAAGGGGGAAAGGGATAAAGAGAGGACAGGAGGTGAAGTGGGATACGGGAAGACATGAAAACTAGTATTCGGGAGACGGGGAGCGGAGTCTACGGGAAGAGAGCGAGGTGGCCATCACAGACGTACTTCTAGTAGTGTTTCACCATCCAACTGGTCAGATTACAAGAGGAGAGTGCTAATTACAGCAGTGGTATTTATACTGTTCCTCATTAAATAAGATTTGATTATATGTAACTGTCAGGTTTTAACCATGTGACCCTTGACCATAAAGATCATTATAATCCAATGCGCAACTCAAACCTGTTTCAGCTGGTAAGCTTTTCTGGAAGGGTGTCTCCAACCATGCAGAGGAGCTTCAGTTATTATGTCACCCTTTACTCTCCCCTGAACAACATCAAACACAAAAAATAATACAATCTGAGAAAGAACCTTTTAACAAGGATCCCAATTGCTCCACATAATATATGGATAAATCAGCGGTGTAATTTCTTTCACCACCATTTTAGTATAGTAGTACTAGGCCTACTAATAAAAAAATGTAAGCAGAACAAAACTGTGATTACTTCTGCATTAGCAATAATAATAATATTATAAATACAGACAACAGAAATAGATTATGCAACCAAATAAATGCAAACAAATAAAAAGCAATACACAGTAGCTATCCAATCTTTTGTCACAGGACAGAAGAACATGGATAGTGTGCAATACATTGAAAAAAGAAATAGACCAGTTGCTAGTACACTTTTTTCTTCATCTTAGTGTTTATCCCGCATGGCACGGTCCGCTTTGCTGCAAAGCTGTTTTCACTTGCCGCAGCCGAGGGCGTCATCTGGGGCTGCGTTGATGATCTTAAGGTACTGTTGGTGGTGTTGTGTGATCAGCAAAGTCCTATCTTAAAATACCAAAACTGTTGTCTGGAAGTGTGAGTCTTTTATTATCCGTTATTTTATTGTTATAAGTATTACAAACAAACACAGTGGACAAAAGCACTGGGACACACATCTTAATTATCGGATTCAGGGCCCTTACCTTCAGTGAAGCTCATTCTTAATGCTTCAGCAGACGTAGACATTTTGGACACTGCCATGCTTGTGGACACAGTTTTGTGAGGAACCTTTTCAATTCCAGCGTAACTGTGCCACTGTGCACAAAGCAAGCTCCATAAAGACATGGTTGGGTGAGTTCGGTGTGGACTGGCCTCCAAAATTTCGTGGAACGCCTTCCAAGAAGAGTGGAATCTTATCAGAACTGCAAAGGGGGAACCGACTTCATATTAAAGTCTATGTATTTGAATGCCGTCATTTAAGTCCCTGTTGGTGTAATCGTCAGACATCCCAATACTTTTGTGCATGTAGTGAGTTTCACACAAAACAATCTTATACAAACCACTAATATGCCACTAAAAGGCTTAGAGCAGTGGTTCCCAACCTTTTTTCCTTGAAGCCCCCCTTGCCTGTGTCCTAGACAAGCCAGGAGCCCCAGCTCCTACCCCCGTAGACGCCCAAATAGAATAAAATGATTAATTAAAAACTTTTATTTGCAAAAAATAAATTCATACTCATACATACACACACTTTTACATTTCTCTCTTTAAGAATTTTTTGTATACAATTATAATTTTGGTAAACTCCATTCAGACAAAATTCTGCGCACCCCCTGTGATCTCTAGCGCCCCCCTAAGGGGGCCCGGACCCCAGGTTGGGAACCACTGGCTTAGAGGACAATAGAGTGTGCAAGCGGAAGAGTGCATGATATTTTAGACTGACTGGGCTTCTGAACGTTACGGCCACTGGGCTGCACATGGTCTGGCCTAATTGGGCCAGATATTGAAGCAACATTTTTCTGGAGAATTCCCGCAGCTCGGCTGTGATCTGTGTCACCTTCCCTTCGTTTATCAAAGTCTCCTGCTTTTGCTGAGTAGTTTGCTTTTTCCTGTTTGCATCATTTATCACTTGTCAGACTTAATGGGGGCCAGTATGGAGGACATGCGGTGGTGGACGATTCCCTCAGGCTTAACTCTCCCACTCTCTCTCTTCATTTATGATAGCCACAGATGTATCTACACGGAGCAGCTCCCAGAAACGCCTATTGTACAGCGCAGAATTGAAAAACAAGTGGGTTCTGAAATCGAAGTCACAGAACAGATTTTGCTTATTCAATCACCAGCTGGTTCCATAGCTAAAGAGTTCCAGACTTCCATTGGCTTTGATGTAAGCACAATAACTGTGCTATGTATTTGAATGCAATGTCAGTAAAGTCCCTGTTGGTGTAATGGGCAGGCGTCCCAATATTCTTGTCCATATGGTGTATTGTAAATAAGCAGTATATGAAGATGGGGTGAATAACACAGAGATGTCAGGGCTGTGTGTGTGGTGTTGATGGAAGGTAACTGTTGAAGGAGGCTGGTAAGAAATTTGTGGATCTTGGGTGGACAACTGTGTCAGCATCGTTATGAGGCAACACTTCCTTTTCACTTCCTCTCATGTTCATCTGAACAGTACTACATACAACAGATCACTGCAATACGCATTCTAGTGGAGCAGCCAATCTCCAAGCAGTATAATCCTGTTTCTAAATCACTTTTAGCTTCCTCTGTTTCCCAATATAGCCACAGTTGTGTGTGAAAGTTTGGGCACCACTGACATGCTTTTCTAAGTGAAAATAGATTCACATCCTCTGTACAGATCAGCCTATTTGGCCTGGGTTCAAGTTATGGCATATTTTACATTTTGTTTTCATTTCTTCAATATGTTAAACTATGTGAAGTAAAACTTGCAAAAATATATGCCACATTTAATATTGTTCAGAGCTGTGGAGTCCCTCGCTGTCTTCAAGCGTCAAGCCTCCTCTTCAAGGAGTGCCTTGGCGACTAACTATGTCTCTCATTCTGCTTGCTTACTCCAAAAAAACCCTTCCTTGCTCTTAACTCTTGACTTTTTTCGACTTGTGCTGTTCAAGTATTGTTTGGGAGGTGTTGTTCCGGCATTATTTGACAGATGTTGTATAGGTGCACAGAATGTGCAGTATTTCAGTTAAATAGTGGACATGGATTTAAGCTGATTTGAAGGTTTATCAAAAGGTTGTGGACTACTTGAGCACTGATGTATGTCACTCTGGATAAGAGTGTCAGCTAAATGCTGCAAATGTAAATGTAAATGCAAAAAGGATATGCTAACTTATTTTAAGAAAATCAACAAAACATGATTTGATATGGGATATTCAAATTGTAAGGGATGTGAATATAAACAAACAACCATTAATTGTTAGACTTTGTCCTCAAAATTGTTTGCTATGTAGCATTTATCAGGGCACTGTGCACCTAACTCCATCCTCCAGTGTCTATAGAAGAAGCTTCTATAGTGTGTGATCAACAGACCCTAGGATCGCCTCTGCTCTCCGCAGAACCGGTGCTCCTGTCCCGTGAGTACAGACTTTCCGAGCCGCATCGCTCTGCGGGGCGAGCACCCAGCCAAGCCAAACCTGACATGCCGGTAGATCGGGAGTAATTAGCCCAAAACCTTCCCCAATTGTTCTTCTTACCCCATCTGAGCCCACTAAAACTGCGCATTTTGCCCTGTAGCTCAGCCAGGAAAAAAACTAGTGCCATGACTAAGGAACGCCAAGCTCTCCTCCGCAGAGAACCGGAGCAAAGGTCCCATGAGCACATTTTAAATTATTTATTAAAAAGTTCCTGTTTGTTTTTTCTCTCCCTGTAGTATCAAAAGTAGTATCGAATATCGAACACCATCTTCATCCAGTTTGAAATTTCAGTATTGTGACAAGCCTAACCTGCATGTTCTTACTCTGTACGTATATACATACATATACTCAATATGTATGTATATTTTCAATACACCTCCATGTATTGAATAGTGTTGTTTTTATACTGCACTGTTGTATAGTTTATATTCTATTGTTTTTGTTGCACTTTGTTTCTGTCCACTTTCTGTCGTAGCAATGCAAATTTCCGGGGGTTGGGTCCAGGACCAGGACTGGCAAACACTGGTGTAAGCTAATATAATATGTAACATAATATTTTACATTACAAACGTAGAGCTGACATTGACACTTTAATATACACTTAACATGTCGTTTCTGATACATACATTTATTTGAATAAACTATAGCTCATTTAATCTTCTAAACAGAAAAACTCACTGCTTGCAGAACAGTCCACACCATTGTGAGTGATCATCTTTAGACCTGTTTTTTGTTGTTGTTGTTGTTGTTGTTATTGTTTTTAATATAGTTATTATACTGTAGTATATACTGTCTCTCTTCCGTGCGCTATGTCTGAGAGTGTGTCCGGAAGCTCTGTGTGTGTCAGGGCCCGGATGATGGTGTGTGTGTGCTGTGATGGCGGATATGGAGATAGACTCGGTGAAGAATTATAACATCGCGTTTGAGAAGATAGACCCAGGCACCAGTCGGTATCCCTACTGCATCGTCTGGACACCCATACCCGTCTTATCGTAAGTTAAACCCGAGATAGGGTTTTCTCTTTATTTCTTCTCGATCTTCTCTCCGGACTGTCGGGTGCAAATGGTAAATAATAGCGAAACTGCTCGAGCTGTCAGGGTCAGTCCAGGGGTTCGTGATGTTTTAAACTTGCCCCCCAGTAAAGCGGGCAATGTCGTGTGATCCCCGCAGCAAAGAGAAAGTCCACTGCGGTCCAGTTTCACAACGACCACCGTTTACAGACTGTAAACACACTTTGCATGTAACACGCTACATGGACAAAAGTATTGGGACGCCTGACCCTAACAGCAACAGGGACTTTAATGACATCGCATGCAAACACGCATACTTTATTATAGAGCCCCCCTGTGCAGCTATAACAGCTTCCACTATTCATGGTAGGCTTTCCACTAGATTACACTGATGTTAGACGAAAAGGCCTGGCTCCTAATCTCCTCTCCAGTTTATCCTAAAGGTGTTGGATGTGGTTGAGGTCAGAGCTCTGTGTGGGCCAGTCAAGTTCTTCCACACCAAACTCATCCCACCATGTCTTCATGGAGCTTACTTTGTGCACTGGGGCACAGTCATGCTGGAATAGAAAAGGTTCTTCCCCAAACTGTGTCCACAGAGTTGAAAGTGTGGTGCTCTCCAAAATGTCTTGGTATGCTGAAGCATTAAGAATAACCTTTACTGGAGGTAAGGGACCGAGCCCAAACCTGGAATAACATTTTTGTCCATATAGTGTATCTGTCGGAAGAAGAGGCTGAAGTATACCTCTTCAGGGTCACTGTGAGGCAACAGTGGTGGATTTGTGAAACATTAAAGTGAAAACACGACTCAAATACATAACAAACAAGAGCAGGGTGATCACAGACTGGTTTTAAATGTGAGTATCTTGTCTGTATTTATACAACCTCCACTTGTTTTGTGATGTGACTACATTACCAGCTCTGTTATTTGCTCTACGATTTCCACAGTGGGGCTGTATAATTAAAGTCACTTGTGTTTTAAGTCCCATTTCTTTAATATGACATGTCTTCCTGCAGTATGCTTTAATGTATTTCAGATGTCTCTTGTTCTTCCAAGACCATACATGAACATGAGTAAAGTCCTTTGGCTGCATTATTGATGTGTGTTTGTCTGGATTGGAGATTGCCAGTTTAAGTTTCTTAACCTTGGCAAGGAACATAAACCAAGTGCCAGTCAGGGCTCATGGTTTGCAGCCTCAGTCAAAATACCTCAGTCACAGTAGGGAAAATGCAAATGGTTTGTATTAAATTGACTTTTAAAGTTGTATTTTCGCCCCGCTCCAGTATATAGGTCAGCAACCCTGTCCAGAACTCTGTGGCGATTAATATATTCAGTACAGGGCAGTATTTGTGTAAGTACCTGCTCTGTGCCTGCCCTGCTCCATTTTAGGGTGAAGAAGCTTCAGCTGGTTACTGAACAACATTATTTAGGGCATTCTCACACACATTCACAAAGAACCAGGTGTCTCAGTAGTGTTTTGTACGTGTTTGTGTTTGTGTGTGTGTGTGTACAGAGATCATACTCTTGCTAACCGCATATAAATCAAATCATGATTACGCCTGTGCTGGTTCCTGCTGATTCACATTCATGTGTGTTGAGAAAGCACTCCACAGGAGTGGTTTCTGTATGCACATGAATGTGGATCAGCAGGAGAACTGGAAGGCTGCCAGGTGTATGATACTGAAAAGGACACCCTGCTAGATCAAGCATCTCTTTTTAACTACGAAGAGCAATCTGAACGTTCTCTGATGAGGCCAGTGGCCACTACGCCGGTTCTTGGAGAGAGATAACTCCAACCCTAAGTGACCTCACATTTACAACTATTGGCTTCAAAAGCCATTGACTAATAGATTCCAAGGCGCTTACAGTGAGATTTCAACAGTCATAAGTTGATTTCAAGCCATGGGACATGGATATGATAAACTTTTACAACATAAAGTTTGATGTTTGCAGAGTGTACCGTTGTAACAGCTACTGAACTGTAGGATATGCAATCACTGCACAGCATGCATCGTCCCTTTGCGCTGTTGTCTTTTCATGCCGTGTTCCGGTTGGTTGCTCAGTAGACGTTGGTCATAACCACAGTTATACTGTGGGATGGTCATCTTAAGCTTCTGCCATTGTCAAAATTTTATCTCAGCTTGTCTTTAATGACAAGACTGTGACGACAGCCGCTTTGAACTTGTCTTACAGAGTGATGTAGGAGCACCATTTTTGAGCCACAATCAAAGATAACACAATGTTGCTTTTAAACTAACATTCTAGCTCAAAATTCCACAGTTCCCTCCATGAAACCTGCAAATCTCCGAGAAGTGTGTTAGTGACCACCATTTGTAAGCCACTGCATGTAATTGGCCACTGCTTAGTTGAAACAGTAGGAAAAATAGCATGTTTTCTGTTCTGTAGTACAAAATATGGCAAATGGCATGTATGAGTAACTGGTAAGAGTAGAGACTTAATAAAATCCTCAGTTTTTCCAATACTTTGTATTTAATCCACATTTTTGATCAATTTTTCAGATGGCTGTTTCCGTTCATTGGCCACATGGGGATCTGCACCTCTACGGGTGTGATTCGAGACTTCGCTGGACCGTACTTTGTATCCGTGAGTTGATTTGAATAAGTCTGACATTTGTATTGATGAACGTTATCAGTCATGAATACACAAGACATGGAAAATATGGATTTTTACTTAGCACCAGAGAGTTAAGACTTTAGGGAACCTAAATGTTTCTCTGCCTGACGTACCCTTATACATCCTATACTGCTTCATGGGAAGACCTCGATCTCCCTCTGGAATTTCTTTAAAGATCAGCTCTTCCCCACCAGAAACATGCTCAGTTGGTTTCGAAAAGAAAATCTATACCAGTGTACAGAGTGCAATCTCTAATAGGGGAAGCAGCCTTTGTTTCTATCACCTCTCTTTTGTCTGTCTTGCTCTTTATGAAATGTTCTTAAACGGATGCTAGAGGCCTGAAGACCCCCTTCTAGATCTCAGTAACACATTGGAGGAAAAAGTTGACAGTGTAAGAAGCAGTTGCAGAAAGAAGTTCAGATACGATGATTTATAACATTTCCAGAATTATACTTAAAACCGCTTGCACAGCAGGACGCTGCCTCTTCAGCATTTATCGTATCATAGTGTAGGGGCTTCCTTTGGCCTTGTGTGCTCTTGTCTTCTTAATAGCGCCTGTTCAGAGGAAAGGATCTAAAGTGAAACCTCTGCTGGCAAGCAGGCAGAGTAATGTGAGAGGTGGAGGATAGTTGACCTAATGTGACATGGGCCACCGCTCATTTAAGTGCACTAAACGTGCCTCTGCAACCATCTTATGCCAGATTGGGATTAAAAGTCATTTTCATTGAGAGTACTATTCTCCCTTGCAAGACTCTACACAGATACCTCTGATTGTAAAAATACGGTTTTGGCCTCAAATCTTTGCGTAGTTGCTGAAAGACATGGCCTCAGCATATTTAAAATAATTAAATGTAACAGTACTTTAAGGGAGCTTTTAGTGGCACAGAACTCTTCAGCTGTCTAGTTCATATCAACACTGTTTAAATAGGTTTAAATATACAGAATGTGCAAAAGCTGATGGAATACACCTTTAATTCTACATGAAGGAGGCATTTTGGAATGACTCATGAGAGTATTAAGAGAACATACGGACTGTTAGATAATGCTGCTGTTTTACTGCAGGAAGACAACATGGCCTTTGGAAGACCAACAAAGTAAGTTAAACTCCACCTTTCAACAGTTTTTGTAGTCATTTCTGAAAACCCTTCAAGGACAAACAGTACTTGGATGCATTTTGTAATTGTAGGGTTATTTGCTAGAAGTCTAATGGAGGTTATTTCACTCAGTGACTCAACATAAATAGAGGAATAAGATGTGCTCTGAATGACGAGAGTCAGAGCAGTGCAGCAACATTGCTGCAGTGTACTTTCAGAGTTTTTTCAAAAGTGTTGCATTAAAGCATTTATTTAAACAGGTACTGGATGTTGGATGTTAGTAAAGTGTATGCCAGTGGGTCCAACGTGTGGGACACGGCCGTTCAGGACGCATCGGAGGAGTATAAACACAGAATGGTAAAGCGCGTGTGTGTGTGTGTGTGTGTGTGTGCGCATTTCTGTATGTGCTTGTTTGAGTCTTTTTTTTTTTCTCCCTCCATTGTTTTGGATAGTGCTGTGGCTGCACTTTTCACCTGTCAAAATTTCACCCATCCATAGAAAAAAGAAAGTCCAGCATGTACTTCACCTTACAGTTGACTCTCCTCTCTCCACAGCACAACCTTTGTTGTGACAACTGTCACTCGCATGTTGCCATGGCATTGAACCTGATGCGCTATGATAACAGCACATCATGGAACATGGTGAACCTCTGCCTGCTTGCTCTCATTCACGGCAAACATGTCAGGTGAGTGCAGTGGACAACGTTACTAGACCTGAAAAAGGAATATTCCTCATTTTTCAAAGGTAACCTAGTAAAAAAAAACTGCATTTTGTGCCAGTTCACATATATGTTATTTGTCATCATCCGGGAAACGTGAAGTGTCTGCATTTCCAGTTTTCCCTGTTACAGTAGGAATGCGATTCTGCAGGATATACACTACCGGTCAAAAGTTTGGACGCACCTTCTCATTCAGTGATTCCCTTTGTTTTTATTATTGGCGTCTTTGTAGATTAATATTGAAAACATCACCTATTGCTCTGATGACATTCAACTACGGTTCTGCTCCACATTATGGCAAGGACCACTTAACTAAAGTAAATGAAACAACAGTCCATCATTACCTTATTACAAAACATATTCTGCTTTATATTACTCTTTTTTTGTTTACTGCATAATTCCATGTGCTCCTTCATCATTTTGTTCTTTTTTAATATTAATCTACAATTTAGAAAATAATAATAAAAAAAAAACATTGAATGAGAAAGTATGTCCAAACTTTTGACCATTACACCAAAAGAGACTTTAATGACACTGCATTCATAGACTTTAATATGGAGTTGGTCCCCCTTTGCTTCCACTCATCTTGGAAGGTTTCCACAAGAGTTTGGAGTTTCTGTGGGAGCTTGTGTCCATTCATTCTGTAGAGCATTTACGAGCTCTGACACTGATGTTGGACTAGAAGGCCTGGCTCACAATTGCGGTTATGAATTTAATAATGAACAAGTGCGTACCAGTACTTTTGTCCTTATGGTGTATGCATACTGTACGTTAAAAGTCGGTCCTCCATGGATTAGACTACTTTGTCCAGTGTATCCCACAGATGCTCCACCGGTTGGAGATCTAGGACGTTTGGAGTCGATGCACTGAATTCTTTGTTCATTGTGTCACACCATTCCGGAACAATTTTTGCAGTGTGGCAGGCTGTGTTCTCCAGCTGAAAGAGGCCACTGCCACTAGGGAATACCAGTTTTTAGATAGGTGGTACTTGTCAGTATGAATGCCAGGACCCAAGGTTTTTTCAGTGGAACATGGCTCTGGGTGACCAGGGTTCCCACATGTTCTGGAAAGTCATTTAGCAAATTCCCAGTCATGAAATATGCATGGAATAAGTAAAATCTTGATGCTTTGGAAAGTCTCAACATTCTCCTATTTTCCTTTAGCTGAGAATGAGCTACTAGGCTTAACAAAACATATTCCATTGCCACCTGAAAGCTATGTTCAGGCACTTATTAACAATGCTATTTTATGGATGAGAGTATTTTCAATAGCCTGCTTTTGGTTATGCTGTGGCAATGCTGTTAATAAAGTTTATAGAGTAGTGTTGCTTTCTATCCAGCTTGTTTAAAATGATAGTAATATGATAACTGTCATGTCGCTGAAGGCAGGGAGACACAGGATCTCACAGCAGAGTTCCAGAGAGACAGCTTATTAGTAACACAAGCACTTAAAGTCCAACACAGAGACACAGGACCCCTGCGACTGCTCTCAAAGGAGTCTTCACCCTCCTTGGTACTTCTTCAAGTCATACACTTTGCAAAGTCCACCTCTGTCTCCAGTGCTGAGACGGGAACCCTTTTCCTGTCCTCTGTATGTTTCCCAGTCCTCTTTAAGAGCCCCGGACTTGCACACTGCCACTCGTCACTCCTGCTTTGTACACAGAAAGGAGAGAGAGGGAGAGAGCACAAGATGGAACAGACTGTCAGAAAAACGTGCCACTCGTCTTTCGACAGTTGCTTCTCTCCGCCGATCGCTGTGAAGTTGTCTGCTCTCCTCCTTGTGGCTTCTCCTAGACAGGAAGAGATTCCCATACACACAGTCTAAACTCACTTCGCACCCGACTCTCACAAGCACAGCACAAACCACAGGGCAATATGGTCTCTGAGTCTAATGACTCTACATGCAAGATACGGTTTCTTCTACTCTGTCACTGTTCCACCTTCCCTCCAGCTCACACACTCAGACTCACTAAGATGTTGGTTGTAGGGTGACCACGCGCTGTGACTCTGATTCAGCCAGGGTTTAAATTTACTCTCCGCCAATCACGAGTCACACTCATTCAGCTCCTGACGAGCCCAGCTGTGGAGACTCAGGCACTTACTCTGCTCCTGCCTGAGCTCTAAGCCCAGAGTACTTTAAACTGGAGCACCTGTGTGTAATCACCAGGTGCCTCCGAGCACCTCACAAGTTCAGAGCCAACCTGCTGATCACACACAAGCACCCAGACACGTGGCTTAACTCATAAAGGCTGCCTCTACCGGCAGCCACCCTGAACTAAACTAAACCGTCAACATAAACATTAACTGAACTAAAAGGCTGCCTCTAACGGCAGCCACCCTGAGACAAACCCCACACCTGTGGAACATACACCCCACAAACACACCCTTACTAAAGGCTGCCTGTAACGGCAGCCACCCTGAGCCGTTACAATAACAAAGTCGGTAATTCACATTTCTGCTATGACGAACGCAATACCAGTTATATTTTTACAACATTTAGCTCTTTTACACATTGTGAACTTACAAGTGTAAAGTGTCCAGCACAGCACAGTGCACAGTGTGACCAGTGTGAAGTTGTTCTTTGTATTTAACCCATTCACCAAGTAAAGCAGTGGGCAGCTGCGAACACAGCACCCAGGGACCAGTTTGTGGGGACGGTACCTTGCTCAGGGGTACTTTGGTGGTGCCACTGGAAGTCCTATGATCTGAACCCATGACGTTCCAATCACAGGGACAACTCCCTCTTCTCTTGACTCAAATAGATCATTAGTTACCCCACTAAATTAAGGCCAAACATTTAAAGAGTAGCTTGTAGTATTTGAGGTTCACAAGAGGCAAAAATGATAAAGATTAAACAGCAGTTGTCGTTAGCAACCTTTATGTTTTATTATTTTTTTAACAGCTTGTGAAAGGTGCTGTAGAAATAAAATCATTAATATATCAATAACTGGTCCATTTTTCATCCTTTGTTGAAGACCCTCTGCTTTTAAAAATATATATATTTTTTTATTAGCAAACTGCTCTTAGGTGGGTTATTATGATTTATGTACAGCGGCAAAAAATGAAAGAGCACTACTAATGGCATCTTAGAAATTTTATATCAGCAATAATTAACATTTTTTTTATAAATTTTTTAATTTGCATTTATTATAACTTTTGAATTTGAATCTTTATGTTGTGTTCACTGTCTGAGTCCCCGATATCTCACGAGGAGTGCATACAAAACTGTAAATGTGTTGTATCAGGTTGATGGGGATTAAAGGGATTCTTTGTCAATGATACCTGGTCTTTCAATGCAGCATCAACAAACATTCAGCAGGTGTGTGTGTGTTTGTCTTTGTGTGAGCCAGAATGAACCATCTGGTGTTGAGATGACCAGGCTGAGATGATTTGAAGCGATATTAATGTGATGTACATGAGAGAAATTGCTATGATCAAATTATGGAAGTAGTAGAAAGACTTTTTCACTGTTTTCACTGTGGTGCAACTCACTATTGTGTAACTGTTCCTGTCTTTCACCTCGTCTCTCTTTTGTTCTCTACAGCTGCATTGGGTTCCTGAAGACCTGGCTGCCCTTTCTGATAGTGACCAGCGTCATCGTATCCTTGGCTCTGTATGTGAACCTGCGGTGACCACACAGATGTAGAAAGAGAACGGGGAGGCTGCGGACCCCTTCATCCTGATGGAGATCCAGGTCTCCATGAAGTGGGACTCCAATGACTGTCTGCAGGACCCTCTGGACAGAGAAGGATAAAGACGAACCTTGTTCAGGCTTCAAAATGTAGAGGAGCCCAACATCGGAAACCTAATACTAAGCCTCTTTGTGGTAGGGTAGAAAGAGAAAACCTGCCGCGGGTTTCAAGTCACGTGGTGACGTAAGAAATGCTATGCCCCAAAAGCGCGTCTTCCAAGGTATGGTTTTGGTGTTGCTTTTGAAAACAATGGTGCTGCTTCATAGTTCGGGTTGCAAATTAGGCTATCATTCTGCCCCACAGTCGTAAACCTAATATAAGGAATTCAGTAACTCTGTCAGTGTGTTTGTCCAATACAACAGAAGAGATTAAGACTTGATATGAGTGATCAAATTTGATGGCCTCATTGTGAAATCAGGTGTATTTATTTATTTATTTTTGAACATCTGTCCTCAGAAGCTTAAAACCCCAGCCTGTACCTACTTTCATCTTTATCTCAGTTAAACGAGGGGTAGACCAACCAATTCTTACCCCAGATTTTCATCATGGAGGTATTAGCATTAGAGTTGCTTTGCATAGCTTCTCCTTACACTTCTGTGGAATGGCATGTGTTCAAGTGCATTAATATTTGTGTATTAGTATGATATTGCTAATTAGCCTTTTTTTAACTTGAATATTGACAATTAGGTGAAGCCTCTTTTGCATTATTAAATGTTCAGAAATGCTAGAATTTCCTTTTAGATTTATTTTATTTTGAAGGTGGCAGTCTTAAAGAGATTCGTTGGTGCCTCTTTGGCTTTATTCGCATTGCAGGGCAAATCGGATTTGTTATTTGAATCCATTTTTTAAACTTGAGAGTTTTTAAGTTAGAAGTGACCGAATTCGGTTTGAATGGTCAGACTGTGGTCGCATATAGTCACACATCCATATCGGTTGCCACAGTAGTAATGCAGTAATGTGCATGTAATGTGAGTATAGGGACTAGGGAAGGAAAAATTAGTGAGCCTACCTCATTCATGAGGTAAGATGCTGATCTGTACCATTCCTCAGCAACTATAGTGAACAAACAGAATGATTATGCTTTGTTTTACCACAGTCATTGCACGTCTTAGTGACTAGATGCTGAACAAAACATGGCATTAGGATGGGATGGACCAAATTAGATCAGCAGATCAAATTATCAAACATTAGTCTTTGTAAACTTACTGCATACAAAGTAAAGTTACCTTTAACTTTCTGTTAAAAGGTTAAACCCTCCATGTTTCAGGTGTAATGTAATGTGAAGCACCAGATATTTCATTGTGCATTCTGAAAACAAGATCTTTAAATTGTCCTTGTGGCTTGAATCCAAGTGGAAAAGTGTGGCTTTTTGACTTTCAAAATGCAGACAAAGTCTGTCCCACTTGAATCAGATATGAAACATTGGATTTGAGCTGCTTGTCCGAATAAGTCTTAGATTTACAATTAATATCTTTCAGTCGGGCTTACATTCAAATCCTGGAAGTCAATACTATGATAGCAGCAATACTACTGTACCTTTCATTTCTGCTGGTACACCTGCAGGTAGAATTCCATTATACACTATATGAACAAAAGTATTGGGACACCATTGCATGACCTTGCATTTAAATACATAGATTTAAATATATAATAGCTGTAACAACTTCCACTCTTCTTGGAAGGCTTTCCATGAGATTTTGTAGTTTCTGTGGGAATCTGTGCCCATTTATTCTGTAGAGCATTCATGAGGTCAGACACTGATGTTGGATGAGAAGGCCTGGCTCACAATCTCCGTTCTAGTTCATCCCAAAGGTGTTAGATGGGGTTCCACACCAAAATCATCCAACCATGTCTTTATGGTGCTCGCTTTGTGCAGTGGGACACATATATCTGCCTCTCATCTATTGAGACCCCACCCACTAGATTTGTTGAAGCTCCGCCATTTTGTCTGCTAGTTTTACGAGCATGGAAAAGCCAAGTGCTATGGGTACAGGCAAAGGCAAGTTACACATGACATTACTCCCAGACAAAGAAAACCGAAGAACTGCTTGGCTTTCATTTCATTTTCGATGACCATGTCCCAGCAACAATCAGTTTGGTTCCACCTTAAAAATGTCCACCTTAAGTATTTAAGGTGGAACCGAAAATTCGGACTAGCATGTTCGTTTAGTTTCGTAAACATGGGGTGGGTGGGGTTTGGTCAGCAACAGCTTATTTGTATGAAAGGGACAGAGCCTTGAAAGGGACTGAAACTGTCAATAATAAAGGTGGTGAGATCTCTTTATGTGAGAGTGATTTTGTATAATGAACATGTTTTATATCCCATAGATCTGTTTAAAAAGTGAGTTTTGCATAACAAGTTCCCTTTAAGAGGTATGTCCCAATACTTTTGGCTATATCGTTTATTTGTGTTTAGTAACTCAGAACTTTCTTATTCTTATTATGTTTATTCTTATTAAGCTGTTTGGTTGACTACTTTGGCTAAGAAAAGTGTATAATCGACTATGGAACCGAAACGGCCACTTCACTTTGTAAGAGTTTAAGTCGAATGGACATTAACACACATACATTGCGGTAACTGGATACAAATGGCATTTCTTAATAATGATTGTATTTGTTTATTTTTGTCAATGTGATAAAAAGGGTATGACTTTTGCCCTGTAAATGAGGGTTGTCTTGAGAGTCGATCAACCATCGACAGCATAAATGATCATGAATGCCAGGAAAGGTCTGACCAACTGCCTTATCTCATACAATTCCTAACATGAACATTTGTATTTAAAATGCCCTCCCCATTTCTAATACATGGGCAATCTGAGCTCAGTAGGGAAAACATATCTAGGCCGGATGTTGTTGGACGTTTCTCAGAAAGCAGTGGAACACAGGACCAAATTAGATTGCAATCCACTCACTTCCATCGTCACATTCAGTGGACTTCTACAAGTACTGTAGAAGATACAGCATACGGTCCATGAGTCATAACACATTAGGGTTTACAATGAAAGCTGCCTTCCTTTTATTCTTGTTCATTTAAAAGAGAAACAACAAAAACTGATTTGAGTGAAACTGATTGTAATCATCTTATTGATGTTTGGATTTTAGTTTGGTTGTGCGCAAACGCAGACTTTCACTTATTCCTGGTTTGAACTTAAACGAAGGTTGTGATAATGTTGCTTTATTCAAATGTTGGTATGTATAAATCAGCAAGTGTAATATGTTCAGGTTTGGACAATTTAGGCTCTCCTGAATGCATCCACATGGTGCTTGGATCACGGCTGACGACCGATGGCGTGCTCCGTGCTCTTCAATTCATCCTCCCTGTGATGTCGAGCCTTATTGTTTGCCTTTCTCCACTGTACATATTAACTTTGCATTTAGTTTCAAACACCAGTTGAACCCCGCTGTAATCCTAGACCACGGTCAGGACACCAAATCCGTTACCATGGTTCCTGTGTCTGAATCAAATCCCTCCATTGTTTGGAATCAAACAGAAAAGCGCTGAGCCCCCCTTTCTTGCTCTCACCCCTTCTTGCGCTCACTCATTCTCCCTCTCTTTCAAACTCCCTCGCTCATTTGGATGCAATGCCAGGAACAGCAGGTAGCCAGGGGTCCTCGGCTCTTCAGAGCCTCCTGTTGAAGATGCCTGAATCTCCTCAGGAGAGAATGTGTGAAAGAGAGAGAGAGAGTGAGAGTGACTGGCCCCTGCCGGTACTGGCCCAGGCTGATCTGATTAGAGACGGTATGTGAAATGTCTTTGAGTTTCACTGAGTTTCTCTTGTATGGACCTCTCCCTTTAAGACCTGAGCCAGCAGATCTTGGTCATCTTTGTTTGCTTCGGCTTACCCATCACTGCAACTCAACAGTTCTGGCCTCTTTTCAAAGGTTTTATTCATTTAGAAGGTACTCGGTCCCTGGCATAGATAATACAATGTTTTTAGGGGTGTAAAGTGACATTATTATCGTAGTTCAGTTGCTGTTATTGAAGTGGTCCATCTTTTAGTTACTGCCTCTACATCAGTGGTTCCCAACCTGGGGTCCGGGCCCCCCTGAGGGGGGGGGGGGGGGGGCCCCCGATTCATACAATCCCAATGTCTGAGAAACGTAAAAGGGTGTGTGTGTGTAAAGGAGTATAAAAACCTACAACCACTGTTTATTTTTTGCAAATAAAAGTGTAATTAATCACTTCATTATTTTTGTGCGTCTATGGGGGTAGGAGATGGAGTTGGGGGGGCCTGGCTTGTCTTGGACACAGGCAAGGGGGGCTTCAAGGAAAAATGGTTGGCAACCACTGCTGTACATGATTTTTCTTTGAAACAGTGATATACTCCTAATCACCCTTTGTGCTGCTATTAATTTGTATTCCCACATAAATGCCTTCATATTTAGCGAACTACTTGCGCAGCTGACCTGTGCTTGCTTGTGTGATTGTTACTCAGATGGACGAGTACACGCTCAAATGTGTCTCTTCGCATTGCTAGCATGTTCTTTGTGTAGACCTTTATGCATGCACCTGGATGTTAGAGGGTCCGTGAGACTGGTTCCGTGTGTGCTTCTACCTGTAGGTTCTTAATCTACTTACTGCAGGTTCTCACTCTATATTTATACACATATTTTCATATTCAGATATCTAAAGATTATTTTTGAGACTGTATTTTGCTGATAGAAGTTACAGTAACATTAATATGAGAGTTGTGCTATTCTCGCTTGAATACATGCACTGTTGACCCAGTTGCCTGTGACAAATGGCTGTTAGGGTTTAACAGATAAATTCGTCTTTATAAAGAGGAGAATGTATTTTTATGT
The DNA here is from genome assembly GCA_037577145.1 of Brachypetersius gabonensis. Taxonomy (NCBI): domain Eukaryota; kingdom Metazoa; phylum Chordata; class Actinopteri; order Characiformes; family Alestidae; genus Brachypetersius; species Brachypetersius gabonensis. Next base: position 24,928 of record JBBJLR010059533.1, read on the forward strand.
CGTCTCCCTTGCCTAGGTAAAACATATCTTATAAAGTGGGTGCAAGGAGCATGCCGAATGTAAGATACAGGGAAAATTGAGCTCGCTAGGACATCCCTGTTCTGCTTTGAATGTTTTGTTACACCAGTCTGTATATGATGGGTTTCTTATTCCACTATACCAGTTAACATGTACCAGTGGATGCAGGTGTTTCAATACCAGTTCAATGTGGCCTTGTCCAGTCGGCTTCATCATTTTCCCCTTTTAAACAGTCACCAGCTTCAGTGAAGTTCGTTAGGAACACAGATGTCGATTTCGGAACTTCAGAGGTCATTGTGACCCAATGCATGTCCATTTTGTAATCTTAAAAAAACTGTTCATACAGAATTGCTGTAAACTACTCTGAAATGCTGATGATACGATGATATTTAAAGCTGTTAACATTCTGTCAGCTGGGCTTTAAATTGCAAATTTTTTTTTTGCAAACTACTCCATCCACTCTAATGACACTATCACAGCTTCATCACTTCCACTAAAGGCTATACGGCTAACAGCAGAAATAAAGGCAATACAGTTTAAACCAAAGCTTATAACCAGACAAGCAATTATTCACGTTGATGTATGTTGTGTTCGAGTTGCTTGGCTAGCTAAGTAGCCATTTAGGTTCATTGTGGTAAATCCACAAGTCTTTTGACAAAAATGTCTTTATGCTTTTCTGTGACCTGTAAGACCTGTATTTGTGTGCATAAGAGGACAAAAGTCAAGAAGTCAAAAGGTTTATTATCTTACTTTAACTGTGGCCGAGCCAGTTTAACTTCAAAGAATTCTTTTCTCTGCCTATCCTGTAGTGAAATAGTTTTGCTGTTAACTGTCTGTGAGAAGAGCACATTTTCGTATTTGACACCAGTTATGTTTAATTGGGTTATACTTTCGATCCAATAAAACAGAACGCAATTTTCGTTTGATTGATCGCGTTTTCGTCATTGCGTTCAATTTGATACATTATCGCTGATTTCCTGATTTTTTTGTCTAGTAGTTGTTAATAAACACCGGTGGCTCGTTAAAAATAGTGTAGAAATACAGCCTAGAACTGCTGAATATATCACCTTTGACACGGTAATGCTTTTTTCTCAGGAGGGATTGGGATTATATTAAACATTGCCTCATCTCTGTATCCATGAGGGGGGCTTCTGGAATGTGGATGCCTGTGGTTTAACCAATTACTCCGGACACAAAGGGCATCCTGTTATCACGACTCACTTTTGATGAGGTATAACAGCACTACCTCACACTCTTCACCTCGCACACACACACTGTTGTGAATCTTCCGATGCTTCCTAATCGCCTTGTTAGGTTTTTGTAAAAAATAAAAATGTTCCACTAATCTTCCACTGTAATTTACTATTGAATGTCAGTTGAATAAAATGAATGACTGTGTCAGTAAAATATCAGTGTGTCTCTTTATTTCTTCTGGAAATGGTCTGCGATAGAGCTTCCCGGGGCTTGCGGTGCAGCATCTGTTGTGACACACAGCTCATAATTAACACTGCTTGTGTGTAAGTGTAAATGAGTAAAGTGTCTAGTTATACATGAACACACCACAGCTCAGTGTGAATGTGCGTTTAACCCATTCACCAAGTGAAGCAGCAGGCAGATAGGAATGCAGTGTGTGGGAACAGTACCTTGCTCAAGGGTATCTCAGTGGTGCCACTGGCAGTCCTGGGATTTAAACCTATGACCTTCTGATTGAATTAAACTGTTTTTATAGGGTCCAGATTAAGTCTCGGCATAGATTTAAAAGGATTTGAATTACAGATTAGCAAAACTAGACCTAATCCATGTCTGGGAGACTGACTATTGTTTTTCTAACTGTGATGAAACATTAGCCTGACCACCTCTGAGGTAAGGGTGTGAGAAAAGGCCTCGTTTTAGGAGCAGTACTGAGCTTTCCAGCGTGAACAATAGACTGAGAACAGATCCCGGTTTTACAGTCTCAAGTTGTGACACTTGGCTGTCAAATGACGAACAACAACCCAGAGATTCACAGACCGCTTTAATTTATTAGCCATTGTCCTGGAGAGCCGCTGGAGTCCCGCCGTGTTCAAAGGGAGAGGCGGAGGGGATTCAGAGGGCTCTGTCCTCCAATTCATACACACACACACACACAGCCAGACACCCTGCGCGTCCCTCCCCCTCACACACACACACACACACACACAGACACACACACGACCAAGGAGTGCTGAGCTTCTCACCTTTGAAGAGAACAAATGCAGGGTATTCACTCTGGCCTTTCGCATTTACACGCCTGAGGAGTAAAGTAAGATCAGAGACTGTCTCTTTGAGAATATACGGCCAGAGGTGATCTTTGCGTCAAGATTTAGAGGAGAGACAATGCCGAAGTTAGTTTCTTAATCCAATTTTCTGTTCCACTTAAGTTAGAGCAGAAATTGTAAGCCAACTTCAATTCTGACAGTCGACTGTTGCACCGTTTGGTTGAATGACAAAGTTATAATAAAAAAGCTGCCGATTAGGGTGTCAACTTCAACCTTGCAGTGGAGTTTTAATTTTATTTAATTTTATTTAATTTTATTTTATTTTAACAAACATATCAAGAGTTGCAGCCTCCTTAGTGTCCATTGGAGGCACCAGGACTGTCCACACTTTTGTCGCCATCCTTTTCTGTGATGACCAGACTACACAGGATGGAGCTCTTTCCTTCGCCTAATCCACTATATGGACAAAAGTATTGAGATGCCTGACCATTACACCAACAGTGACTTTAATGTCTCTGAATTCCAATCCGTAGACTTTAATATTAAATCCCCCCCCCCGCTCTTCTTGATAGGAGTTTCTGCAGGAATTTGTGCCCATTTATTCCGTAGAGCATTTATGAGGCCAGGGACTGATGCTGGATGAGAAGGTCTGACTCGCAATCCCAAAGGTGTTGGATGGGGTTGAGGTCAGGACTCTGTGTGCACTGGGGCACAGTCATGCTGGAATAGAAGAGATTCTTCCCCAAACCGTGTCCACAAAGTTGGAAGCAAGGGGCCACCTGAATTAAATCATTAGTTGTGTCCCAATTCTTTTGTCCACATAGTGTTTAAAACTCTCCGTAACACCTAGTGACATCAGCGCTTGCTGTAGAGGCGGGGTGCTCTTGTCTCCCTCTCTCTCTCTCTCTCTCTCTCTCTCTCTCTCTCTCTCTCTCTCTCTCTCTCTCTCTCTCTCTCTCC